>CAUYRT010011788.1:0-14227 GCA_963574885.1 Lepilemur ruficaudatus
CGGATAGCTCAAGGTCAGGAGTTTGAAACCAGCCTGACCAAGAGCGAGACCCCGTCTCTACTAATAATAGAAACAAATTAATTGGCCAACTAAGTATATATAGAAAAAATTAGCCGGGCATGGTGGCGCATGCCTGTAGTCCCAGCTACTGGGGAGGCTGAGGCAGAAGGATCGCTTGAGCCCAGGAGTGTGAGGTTGCTGTGAGCTAAGCTGACACCATGGCACTCTAGCCCGTGCAACACATTGAGACTCTGTCTCAAAAAAAAAAAAAAAATATGAACAGCTTTTGGTATGTCAGTCATACCTCCATAAAGTGGTTTAAAAATATATTCATATTAAATTGATTTGGCTGAAAAGAAAAAGATGATGTATAAAGTTGATAAGTCTGCAAAAACGTCTTCTTGGATTTAAAAACATTAATTGCACAATTATTGATTTTGGGAGATATGGTTTAGCAGCAACGTAGGTGAATAGAAAAGGCTTAGAGTTTGAAATGCCCCAGTAGCATGATGTGATTATCAACACTCTATGAAACGTTCTCAGTGTGTATCAATAAAAGTACAAGATTTGTGTCAGGGGTGGAGAGAGTTTTATTTTGCTCTGCATTGGGTAGGGACAACAGAAGTACCATGCTTAATGCTTCCTGCCCCATTTGCAGAGACAGCTAGACAAACGCGGAGAATAGCTATGATAGTAAAGGGATTTGCAACTTTTCAGGGTGCTAAGGGACTGACTGAAATAGATTATTTCTTCATTTGCATCACAAAGAATCTAAATTACAGACATAATTTACTCCTGTTTACTGAGTTTATATCTGAGCTACCAGGATTGTGCAAGTCTCATTTTCTTTACTTTCACAATCGCGATTTCAATTTCAATTTACTACTTGTTCACATAAAGACTTCTTTGAAGGACCAGATTTGTAATAATTGTAGTTATTTCAGTTAGCCTTTTTTTTTTTTTAAACAGAAAGAAACGATTTTAAGTGCTTAGTTTCCACTTGAATAGAAATCTTTTTTGAGATAAATTCTGATGTACAAAGTCTTGCTGGATAATACACAATATTGGCAAAATTACATATACGTATACTGATGAGAGAAAACTGGAATTTGTCATGATTAGACTTTGGAAATGCGGGAAAAACTTTTCACTCCAAACCAAACTACACAGTATGTGTACCTGGCCTTTTTTTTCCCCCCTCTTGAGACAGGGTGTGGCTTTGTCACCTGGGCTGGAGTACATTGGTATGATCATAGCTTACTACAGCCTCAAACTCCTGCGCTCAAGCGATCCTCCTGTCCCAGCCTCCTGAGTAGCTGGGACAACAGGTGCACCACCATGCCTGGCTAATTTAAAATAATTTTTTTGTAGAGACGGAGTCCTTTTATGTTGCCCAGGCTGGTCTTGAATATCTGGACTCAAGTGATCCTCCAGCCTTGGCTTCCCAAGGTGCTGGGATTACAGGTGTAAGCCACTGTGCCTGGCCCACCTGGCTTTTTGTATGTATGTAATTGCACCAATATGTGTGAAGAGGATTTCTTTCTATTATATTGATTGAATCAAGGACAATTTGAGGTCAAAATGAATGGGGATGGCTTTCATTCAGGCAAATGATGGATATTACTAGCTATAATGTTAGCTTCAAAAGACAAAGAAAGGGCTGGGTGTGGTGGCTCACGCCTGTAATCCTAGCACTCTGGGAGGCTGAGGTGGTTGGATTGTTTGAGCTCAGGAGTTCGAGACCAACCTGAGCAAGAGCGAGACCCCGTCTCTACTGAAAATATAAAGGGCCAACTAAAAATATATAGAAAAAATTAGCTGGGCATGGTGGAGCATGCCTGTAGTCCCAGCTACTCAGGAGGCTGAGGCAGGAGGATCGCTTGAGCCCAGGAGTTTGAGGTTGCTGTGAGCTAGTCTGACGCCACGGCACTCTAGCCTGGGCAACAGAGTGAGACTCTGTCTCAAAAAAAAAAAAAAAGTCAAGAAAAAGTAAAACAGCAGTTTGAAGTTTAAATTTAAATAAACTTATATGAACCAAGTTTTCATGTTATTTCAACAAAGAAATATATTTTCAGATAATTTGTTATAAGCATGTGCCAAAGCTGTATTTCAAATTTGCACAAAGGAAGACGCCTAAGCAGATTAATTAGAATTTTCTTTTCTGGGTAGAGGAAATCAGAGGGAGGGAAAAGGCGGTTAGATAATTAAGAGAAGAATGTCTGGTTTTAGATCATTAGACTCTTGACTAAGAATCAGTTAAAAGGCAGACAGCTAATTTCATGAAAATTTCTCTTCAGTTCATTAAAATTTATCTGAAAATAGCTTTAGTATTTTATTAATAATAGTAATTTTTTCCCTGAATGAAATAGTAAATTACATCATACAAAAAGTTCTGTCCCATACCCAGTATTTGACTAAGGCAATCTTTAAAGATCTAAGTCAAGAAAATGTCTGTCCCATTGTAAGTGGCCTTAAAAAATGACCCCCTCCCTAAGTGACTTTTTGTTCTCTCCCCAATACCTCAGATTTTCAGAGCACTCAAGCCCAACTAGCAGAACACTGGCATCTTCTTGCCTAACTAACTTGTCCAAAGGGCTTCCTGATGACTCTATCTGTCACCAGCAGCTGACTCTTGAATTGGACCACCTGCATACCCTGTGACTTCAAATGACCCATGACCCCATGCAACCTGACCTGCATTCCACTACCTGCTATAAAAGCCCTTATTGGGAATAGCATCTATAGTCCCAGCTACTTGCCAGGCTGAGGTGGGAGGATAGTTTGAGATCAGCCTGGGCAATATAGTGAGACCCTCCATCTCAAAAAACAAAAGTCCTTGCCCGTAGTCAGAAAGAAAGATTTGAGAAATATCTCTCATCTCTCAGCTGATGTCAATTGTAATAAAACCCTTTCATACCTGGCAATACTTGTCTCAATAATTGGCTTTCTGCACAGTGAACAACCAGACCTACACAGAACCCCTTTGGGGTTCAGTAAGACCATTGCATTTTGTAGCAAAATCATAACATGAATGTATTGATTAGTTTATAGCTTTTATACTTCTTACATATAGTGGAAATTAAGTATACAATTATGTTTACTATTAATATTCACATATATTGAATTTGTTCCTTTGAATCAGTTTTCTACCTTAAGGAAAATTTCCACACAAAATCCTGTGTTTATTCTAGTTCAGTACTAGCTATTTAATGAACTTTTATATTGTATACATTCTATTCCTTTTAGCTCGTTTTATTTACATAGTACAACATGTGCTGGATGGTCAAAACGAAGGTCATAAAACATAAAGTTCAGATCAGTGACTTCAGTTAAGAGGTTTCTAAAGATACTCCACAGCTGTATTATCGAATAAATTAGTAAATAACCCCTCCTTGTTTTGAGTTTTCCAAAGCAAGACTTTGTTTAGGATACTTTCCCTCATGACGATAGAGAACACAAAAATGTTTGCATTCCTGAATACTGAAAAAGTCTGCACATGTGGAGAATATTTTCTGAATTTGATCTCTTCTTAAATTTGCATAATTTGCAAATTCAGTGTTTTTCCTTTTATGAATCTTGAAATAGTAGCTGGGACAATATAGTAGTCAAAGAAAAATTCAAATTTAACTCAATAATTAGAGTTTTAGAGCCAGGCTCAGTGGTGTGTGCCTCTTGTTTTAGATACTCAGGAGGCCAGCGCAGGAGGATAGCTTGAAGTTAGGAGTTTGAGGCTGCAGTGCGCTATGATCACACTTGTGAATCGCCATTGCACTCCAGCCTGGGGGACTCCATAATAAAATAGTAACAACAGCTCGAGTTTTAGGTTAGCAGTCCCTTAACCATAAGTTTCAAAAGAGAGTTCATTTTATTTTGTATAGTAAGAGCCTACTAAAGGGAAAATAGAGATTGAGCAAGGAGAAATAAAAAAGACTCCATGATATGCTTACCAGAAAATGGAACATTAAAAACTATCCAAATAGTCCAAGGAAAATTCCACAAGTAGATTTCTATTAGTACTTTTGCTTCTTCCGACTGCTTGTGCTACTAGTCTTCAGTTAGTAATCTATTTTACCAAGGCATTTACTTCTTGACCAGAATAGTCCTGGAGATCCTCATGATGGTGATGTCAGTTTAAATGGACAAGTATACACATCCCTGCAGCTATCAGCCGTCATGTCTTTCCCGTAAGGCTCTGAATTGGTCCTTTGATATTTCTTCAAGAAAGTCCAATATCTGGTCTGTGGCTTATACAATGCCTTTAAATAACTCTCCAGTGAGGAACAGAAACTACCTGTTGATAACAAGACTTGTATTGATCTGGTAAGGGAGAAGAATGGAATCACTACTGAAGTAAAGTGCGTGGTAAGTGCATGGGTCTGCCCATATAGTACACGAGTACTTAGTCCACGACGGCCATAGTAGATGAATGCACCATGGACAATGAAGATATTTACAAATATCCAGGGCATTACCATACTTTCTGTTAAGTGGGTGTTGTGATCTATAACAAATGATAACGGTAATTAAAATCTAGCAATGAATCTTCTCAGAAGTAATATTTTTCACAGTCCTTGAACATAAATGTGAGTATGCTTCTACCATCCTGAAAGGACACACGATTACTAAAACATATTCACGTTAACAATGGATAGCTTTAGTCCATTCAGGATGCTCTAGTAAAATACCAGTCAACTGTATAGCTTGTAAACAACAGAAATTTATTTTTCACTGTTCTCGAGGCTGGGAGGTCTAAGATCAAGGCATTGGCAGATTTAGTGTCTGATGAGAGTCTGTTTTCTGATTCATAGACAGTGCCTTCTCACTGTGTCCTAACCAGCTCTCTGAGGTCTCTCTCTCTCTCTCTTTTTTAAACAATTTTTTTTTTGTTTTTATTTTATAGAGATGGGATCTTGCTGTTGCCCAGGCTGCTCTTGAACTCCTGAGCTCAAGTGATCCTCCCACCTCAGTCTCCCAAGTAGCTGGGACTACAGGTATGTACCCCATATTTGGCTTCTGGGGTCTCCTTTGTGAGGGCATTAGTCTCAACTATGAGGGGTCTGCCCTCATGACCTAATCGCCTCCTAAGGCCCAACCTCCTAATATCATCACCTTGGGGGTTAGCATTTCAATATATGAATTTTGGGAGGACTCATAGTTTCAGAGTATAGCATGAACTATCTGTACAAAATTAACCTGTGGTATCTTAAGCTCCTCTATTAGGGCTGACAGCTTTCTCTATACTGTGGGCCCCCAAAACAGGACAGCTCTTACAATACAATTGAACTAATTTAGAAAATACAGACCATATTTGAATCATGTAAGTGAACATTCATACATGAATCTTTTATTGCTCAGATATTCTAATATTGATATTGTTTAGATCTTTAAGATGGCTGGTCATCTTATTTGCTATATTATTAAAATTCACCACATAGGTATCATTAAATCTACTGAAATCATTATCTGAATCTTCTTTACACTTCACTAAGCTACCAAAGACTCTGAACTTCAATTTACAGAGACTATCTATAATAGCCAGATATAGAGAAAATATTAATAAAACACACCACAGCTAAAGATACTGAAGGCAAGGGTAAGGCAAAATTGGTCTATCCTTATAATGAAATGTATTATTTCTGGAAAATAAATATGCTCAAAACGCCCAGGCTACCTGTGAATTATAAGTAGATACATTACCAGCTCCCTCGGGGAGCTGGGCGCAGTGGCTCATGCTTATAGTCCCAGCTATTCCAGAGAACGAGGTGGGAGGATCGCTTGAGCCTAGGAGTTGGAGGTTGCAGTGAGCTGTGATTGTGCAATTGCACTCCAGCCTGAGTGACACAGCGAGACATTATCTCTTAAAGAAATAATAATAGTTTTAAAAAATTTGAAAACCTTATTAATGAGGAAACCAGTAAGATGGTAAAGTTGGCTAAAAAGCACCTTGTGAAACTGAGTACTCACAGGCATTTTGGAAGGGATGTTAGAATAAGATTGCTAGGTAAGATTCAAAATTGGTTAATGCATACAGAACAATAAAACTATAATTTATTCATTATAAGTAAATTCTAGAACCAAAGACCAAGAGAAAATCTTAAAAAGTACATATTCTTTCAAAAGAACAACGATAAGACTGACAGCAGTTTTTGACAAACAACGGAACCCAGAAAACAATAGAATGGAGAATATCTTCAAAGTACTACAGAATGTAAGCTCCAAATAGAATTCTGCAGCTAGCAAACATATACTTCAGAATAAAAGCAAAATAAAGGCATTTTATGATAAAGAGTACTTTTGTTAAAGTAGTAAATATATGGACAAATTTAAACAAAGATTGACTAAAAAACAATAACAATGTCATAGCACCTTTAAATACAGAAGAAAAATATTTTTAAAAGCATGTATTGGGGAAGGGGAGAAAATGAAACTAATGGGATTTAAGAGCTTGATATTGAACAGGAAGAGGATAAAGGATTAAAACTAGACTGTTAATTGAAGGATGCATATTGGCATTTCTAGAGAAAACATGAAAATAATAAGCATGTAGTTTTTTTAGTGGTTGCTCTAGGTACTACATACATATATATATATATACACACACATATAAAACTTATCTTAGCCTACTAGTGTTAGTTTTGCCATTTCAAGTAAAATGTAAACATATTTTTTCCTTTTGTGTCCCTTTATCCTACTTTTAAAATATACTTGTTCAGTCACTATATCTTTTAATTCTTTTTCAGCCCCGTCCTCATTCTTTTCTCCTTCTGAGATTATAATAACACAAAAGTGAGATTTTTTTTCTTGTCCCATAAGTCCCTGAGGCTCTGTTCATTTTTTTCCCCAATCTATTCTCTATTGTTCAGACTGAGTAAATTCTGTTACTGTGTCTTCAAGTTCACTGATTCTATCCTCTGTCATCTCTAATTTACTATAAAATCCATCTAGTGAGTTTTTCATTTCAATGATTGTCTTTTCAGTTTTATAATTTCCATTTGCTTCTTTTTTATGATTTCTGTTTCTTTGCTGAGATTTTCTATTTTTTCATTTATTTCAAGAGAATTTTCAATTAATTGTCAAAGCATTTTTATGATTATTGCTTTAAAATCCTTGTTGGATAATGCCAACATATGATTCATCTAGTTGGAGAGACTCAAAGTAGAACAGTGTCACTTGAATTTTTTTTGCTTATTTAAATTATGTTCTTTCTGGTTCTTGGTATCAGAAGTTTTGGATTGTATCCTGGATATTTCAGTTATTATGATATGGAAGTCTAGGTCCGATTTAAATCTTCTGTTTTAGCAGGCGGTTGCCCTGTTAAGGTTTTGCCTGGGCTCTGGCCTACTTTTGTGGGTTTTAGTTTCAAAGTCAGTTTAGTTTTCAGAGCCCTTGCGATACTATTCCGACCTGCTTCATCCTTTTGGTGCAGCTGGTCCCCCTGCTCAATTCTTGCTGGTGCTGCTTACAGAGTTGGAAGCATTTCCTCCCCTGCATGGCCTGGTGTTGCTGGGCTACTGTTCTGCCACTCAGGTGTTGGGGGAGAGGAATGATAAAGGGGGTGGATAGAACCACTGGGCCTATGCCTCATTATGTCTCTGGGTGAGGGGCACATGGATTGGCCTGCCTGTCAGGTCACAGGTATGAAGCAGGTGTAGAGTTAGTGTGCCTGGGCTTCTCTGCTGCCGCTCTGGGCATATCGTCTGCCCACCTGTGCCCAGTTGGACTGCAGACTAGGACAGCTCAGAGCTTTAGCATTGCAGTGACTGCTGGCTAATTGGACTCTGTGGTGCTCTGGTTTGGACAAGGGGTTATGACAGTTGGGGCTTTGCTATCACTACTGTAACAGATTGGACCACCTGCTGGTGTCTGATGGTGGTGCTGGGGCTGGCAAGGCAGGGCTCTGATGCTGTTGGTCTAGGCTGATTGGACCACCCACCAGTACCCTGTTTGGTAGAGCAGGGATTGGGGCTCCACTAGGTCTCTGTTAGGTTTCCCTTTTCCTGATCTTTTGGCCAGAGAGGGCATACTTGGGCCTTTCTTGGTCAGTGCCTGTTGGTGGTGGGTTGCAGGTCTTTTTGTTGCCTAGTCTGCTGCCTATATGGGAGATTTAAAAAGTAAAACCCACACGGAATTTACTATGCTGTCATTCCTCAAGTCCTGAGGTCCCTAGTCAGTCCACTTTCTTTCCGGCTTTTAGAGTTCTTTTTATCATTATCTATTAAATAATTTCCAGGCATTTTAGTTGTATTTAGAGAAGAGCAGAGAAAAATGAATTTACACTATCTTGTTCCAGAACCAGACATACAAATCTTATTTTGAACATATATGGAAATATTTTTAACAAATATTATTTGTTATTGCAGCACAATATCTGCACAGGGAGGGTAGTTTAATGTGGCATTTTTGACTGTGGGACATTTTGACACAGACATTTTGATGCCATCATTTGACATTAGCTGGGTCAAGATAACCTTGTCAACATGGAAAATATTAGTGTTCTTTAAAATACCAAAAACTGCTTGCTACAGACATTCCTGGACCTGACTATATCCCTAACTCCCTGCTTGGCTAAAAGGTATTTCCATTTTTCACTGTAGCACTTTCTGTTTTTTTCTTTCTTTCTTTTAATACTCAAAGGTATTCCTTTTATAATCTGAGAAGTAATGAAGATTTTTTAAAAGTTTGTTAGAATTATTTTTATTTATACATCTAGCAATGTATAAATTATATGTTGGGCATAATACCAAGAGTGTAGTATTATTTTAATATTAGAAAACTAGTTGATGTCATTCACCGTATTAATAAATTCAATGTGAAAAATTATGATCTGCTCAATCAAAATAGACAATTAAAAATTATTCTTATAGCGACCGTCTCACTCTGTTGCCCAGGCTAGAGTGCAGTGGTATGATCACAGCTCACTGCAGCCTTGAACTCCTGGGCTCAGGGAATCTTCCCACCTCAGACTTGAGTAGTTAGAACTACAGGCGCACACCACCAGCTCAGTGTTTCCTATACTGTAAACCCTTTGCCAGCATTTCCGCTTATATGGGGTTGATGCCACCACCTGGCTGAACAGAGATCAGAATGGCCCTCCTCCCACTTCTTTGAATAGTGTTTTGACTGGTCCTTGTGATTGCAACTCATTTTTGGTTTAAACAGATTCCAGCTTGCTAGTGGCTTAGTTTACATAATGGTATGCATCAGTAATTAGGATTCATTCATTTATGCGAATGGTCATTCTTTTGGTATCAGAGAGTTCCAGGTACCAGACTAGGCTCTGGGACATGGAGATAAGTAGACTATAGTTTAAACCTTACTGGAACTCTTGGAGGTAATAGGGAGAGAAGTAAAAATAGATAAACAACCATGGGAAAACTTCCCCATGAGCAAGACCCTATGAGAACATAGAAGAAGTGTCCAATGTTCCCAGGAAGATTCCTGTAGGACATAAATGGAATAAAAGAATCATGGTGGGTTAGCAAAGAAGACTACGTAGGAAAGAAGGTATTTCAGACAAAGGAACAGTTTGTGACAAGTTAGAGAGGTAAGAAGGAACAGGGCCCATTTGGGGGTCTGCTTTCATTTTGTTGGTTAGCAAGATTGAGACAGACCTGTAGGACAATGCAGAAATCAGGTACAAAGGAAGTCTAGGCATCAGGTTAGAAATCAAGGTGTCAGTGCCAAAGCACTAGGCACTAGGGAATACTGGTTAGAAGGAGAAGCTAGAAGCTAGAAGCATTCATATTATATGAATTTAAAGTCACTAACAGAGACATAGCCAGCAGAATTTATGTAAATTTCAGGGATCAGGTAGTAGCCTACACACAGAGCCTTCTGTTCAGTCATGATTCTCTGCCTAGTTATATAGCTTCCTTTAGTCTTCCTTGGTTTATTCATTCAACAAATAATTACTGAACACCTCCTATATACTAGGCACTGGGTATTCAGTGGTGAATGAAGCATCAGGAGTCCACCGTTGGACCTTGCTTTTGATCTTATGCAGCTGTGGGTGTTACCCACTCAGGAAAGGGGTCAGTGGTGGATTTGGGCCCTGTAGAGGGTGCAGGTGTTTCAAATCTACAATTGGTGATGAATCAGCTTCCTCCAGCAGATATGATAATTCTGAAAACACTAATGATAGCATAAAAAACTCTAGTTCACACATGTGGTCAATCATTTAACTGTAGGTAGTGCCCACCGGAAATGTGATTGCGACTAGCCAGGAACTCTAGAACTTCCTTCCCCTTTCAGAAATGTGGGATAAACACTCAAAATTTAACCTACATTATAATTAAATTATGTAAAACTCTATATACATTTATAATGACAATAATTATCATTAGCTGCACTTTGTTGACTGTCTCCTTCTTAGACACTATTCTAAGTACCTTATCTCTTATCCTCACAAAAATCATACAAAATAAAAATTATTGTCTCCATATAACAAAGGAGAGACTCAGAGAACTTAGGTTAATTCAGTTAGTAAGTGGGAGAACGGAATTTGAGTCCAGATTTGTCTAACTTAAAATTTTATGCATTTTCCACTCTTCAAAGCTACCCTTCAAAACTTGGTAAAGAAAAGAACAAACAAAAAGATTCTTGTTTTCCTATGAAGGTAGCATGATGACAGAGAATTTTTAATTTTATATTTTCATATATTCTTATCACATTTTAAAATTGATTTACTTTTTCTAAAAGGTACCCAATATGCAGTCAGGGTCCTCACTCTAAGAATGATATCCATGCACTCACTTTCTGAAACATGCCAAGTTCACTGTGTACTTTCCTCATCTTCATTTATATTTGAATCCGCACACTAACCAGTGTCCAAGAGCAACAAGTTGAGTATTACTGTGGAAGTACAACTATTGTAGAAATACAACCCCACCAGTGAAGACAAATGAGACTCCAAGTCTAGGTTCTATTCCTGCAAACTTCCCACACAGACAGCCTTTTAGAATTTCTTTCTTCACATCAAGCCAGGAGAGGACTTCAATGAGATTACTGTTTAAAATTAGGGGTACTGACAAGAATGAGAAATTGACATTTTTCTCCCTGTTGGGTGCATAATGAACTGCAAAAACTCCTGGACCCATCTGGTGAAGTCACTGGGATATAGCATGATGAGAGGGTTCTGAGGAAAGCTTGATATGTGTTCCCTGGAGTCTGGGAGTGTCCATGAGCCTAGAAACTGGTGCCTTCTTCTCGCCTGGAGAATGGAAGGTAACAGGGGGCTGGCTGCCTACATATCCACCATCTTGCATTGCAGGTTTACATGTGTTTCCTGTTAGTTACGTGGACAAGGAATGATGACTGGGCTCTTGGTGATCTTGTAAGTAGTCTATCCCAGAGGGAAGCCTGCTAGGATGAGAGAACCTTAGAAATAGGGGACTGTGAGTCACACCATCAGGGGCAGTGGCCAGAGTGGGGAGGAAGGGCGTTAGAAGAGCACGGCCAGACAGTATATTACGCATGTCAGGGTTCAAGCAGGAACCTCTCAAAGAACTCATAGTCTGCATCCCAGTGTAAGAGACAATATATGGGCTGCACCACCAACTGGATCACAGTAGCGCCAATTAGGTAAGCTGTTAGTCATATCTTTTCTAATTCTTCCTCCTCTACCCTGACCTTAAAGAAGCCAGAGGTTGCAAAGGAAATAAGTGGATGTATTAGTTCTTTATCGCTGTTATTGCTGTTGCAACTTACAATAACAGCAAATATTTACTATGTCATACATTTTCTGTGGATGAGGAATTCGGGAGTGGTTAGTCTGGTGCTACTGTTTCGGGGTCTCTTGTGACATTGCAGTCTAGATGTTGGCTGAGGCTACATCATCTAAGGCTTGATGGGGGCTGGAGAATCTTCCTCCAAGGTGGCTCACTCATATATTTGCTGAGTTGATGCTGGGTATTGGCAGGAGGCTTCAGTCCCTTATCACATGGATCTCTTCATAAGGCTGCCTGAGTATATTCAAGATATATTTGCTGGTATCTCAGAGCAAGTGATCTGAGAGAGCAAGCCTTAAGCCAAAATATCTTTTATAGTCTAGCCTTCAAAGTTATATTTCATCATTATCCTTATGTATACACACACACACATACACACACACACACACACACACACACACACACACACACACACCATCTTATGTAGGCAATATCCTTATATAGACCAACCCTATTTTGTGTGAGAGATGATTATATGAGGGTATGAATACCAAGACCCTTCTATTGGGTGATTATTGCCTGGATGGACAGTGCAAAGAGTCAGGACAAGAAGGTCCTATAAGAACAGCTGCAACTGGCTGTTAGGCTTAAAGAATTCACCCTCCCCAAACTTCCATCCAAACCTCTTACACAACCCACTGCTCTCCCCTTCCTAGGGATGTATTAGGCACATAGCCTAAAGGAATGGAATGCAAGAGGGGAACTTACTTTCCTTATCTCTCCTGGTTGTCTGAAAAGAATTTATTTCAGTGGCTGTTCTGGCCCAGTTGCTCACTCCCCCCTGGTAAAACCTTCTATAAAACCCAAGGCTCTCCCCTTTTCTCTCGTGGATGCCTTTTTCAGCCTCTACCCATCTGCATCCACATGTTCAAAATAAACCGCATTTTGCTACACATGAAGCTTCATGTGTCTCCCTCTCAGCTCCGTACCTAACACTGGCTCTATGAACAAATTTCAATGACTTCTATATGTTTTCTTAATAATTTCTTCTCTTAACTACTTGAAGTTTTGAGTTGTTTCTCAGAAATGGTAGAATTTTTACAAGACAAAGGAGTTGAGATTCTGAGGTCCCTGAGCAAGATTCCTGATGCCAAGAATCACCATCCCCCATGACCTGCTGCAATGCAGGTGATCTGCCCCAGAGCACTTGGCCCCTCCTTAAAAAGCCCAAGATCTCTGTTGGCTAGGGAGACAGATTTGAGACTATTTTTCCTGTTCTCAAAAGACACACATCTTTTTCAGTACAATTCATTTCTTCCTTGCCTCAACAATCGGATCTTTGTGAGATAAGCAACTGGATTTAGGCTGAAACCTGCTTGTGGTTTCAATAACACTGAGAACGAGTTCATGAAAGAAAGGACCATCCAGAAACCGAAGTTAGCAGCAAAGCAGGAAATTATGAAGTCATTTTGATTGTCACCTAAGGAAGTAGACAATTCCTTAGCCTCCAGCTTGTGTTAGGCCTGCTGGTTATACTTCCATTGGTATCTTGGTCCTCCTTTCTCCAAGCCTCAGAGACACATACACTCCAAGGAAATAGCCTTTTACATTTAACACTTCACATCTCCAACCAAAGAACAAAACAGGGATATTTGCCTTAGATTTGCCCAGGAAATACATCAGGAAGTCTATTTGTCTACACCTTAGAAGAAGAGCTTCTCACTTCTCCTCCACTCTGATCCTGGGCCTGCTACCACCTTCCTGCATGGACTAGTGGGGCAGGTGCAGCTATTCCTCTCTTGCTCCCAGAGTCCCATCTCCACACAAAGATAGAGAGTTTCTTTTAGAATACACCCAGATTGTGACTCTGCCCTCCTCAAAACTCTCCAATGGCTTTCATTCTCACTTAGTAAAGTCTAAACTATAGAAGATTATACTCATGGAACAGAACTGAGCACCCAGTTATAAAACCATCCTCATATAGCCATCTAATCTTTGACAAAGCAGACAAAAACATACACTGGGAAAAGAATCCTTATTCAATAAATGGTGCTGGGAAAACTGGATAGCCACATGTAGAAGACTGAAACAGGATCCACACCTTTCACCTCTCACAAAAATCAACTCACAGTGGATAACAGACTTAAACCTAAGGCGTGAAACTATAAGAATTCTAGAAGAAAATGTTGGAAAAACTCTTACAGACATTGGCGTCGGCAAAGAATTTATGAAGAAGACCCCCAAAGGCAATCACAGCAACAACAAAAATAAATAAATGGGACCTTATCAAATTAAAAAGCTTCTGCACAGCCAAGGAAACTATCATGAGAGCAAACAGACAACCCATAGAATGGGAGAAAATATTCGCATGTTGCACATCCGATAAAGGGCTGATAAATATAATCTATATAGAACTCAGGAAAATCAGCAAGAAAAACTCAAACAACCCTATCAAGAAGTGGGAAAAGGACATGAACAGAAACTTTTCAAAAGAAGAGAGACTAATGGCTAACAAACATATGAAAAAATGCTCAGCATCTCTAATCATCAGGGAAATGCAA
>CAUYRT010011789.1:0-100494 GCA_963574885.1 Lepilemur ruficaudatus
CTCACGCCTGTAATCCTAGCACTCTGGGAGCCCGAGGTGGGCGGATCGCTCAAGGTCAAGAGTTCGAAACCAGCCTGAGCAAGAGCGAGACCCCGTCTCTACTATAAAAATAGAAAGAAATTAATTGGCCAACTAAAGATAAATATAGAAAAAGTTAGCTGGGCATGGTGGCACATGCCTGTAGTCCCAGCTACTCGGGAGGCTGAGGCAGAAGGATTGCTTGAGCCCAGGAGTTTGAGGTTGCTGTGAGCTAGGCTGATGCCACAGCACTCACTCTAACCTGGGCAACAGAGTGAGACTCTGTCTCAAAAAAAAAAAAAAAAACACTGAATAAGCCTTGAAAGTCATCGAACTGCCTGTGAGTCTTTGCTGGGAACAGTCACAAAAGTTGAGGCTGCCCTTGTTTCTACCAAACACCATTTTGGAGGTGCAGAACGGTACCTTTTCCGTCCTTTTGGGACACCTGGCTCTAAGGGCTGAGCTGCATTGGGGTATCCAGAGCCCCTCTCCGGGCACCAGGGACCCGCAAGCACGTGGGCCGGAGTGTGACGCCGGCGGCCGAGAGCTGTCACCTGCCTCGTTGACAGTGTGGAAAACAAGGTGTCCCCAACTGTCTCCCGAAGAGGATGCGCAGAGCGGCCACAAAGACACCCTCCTGGAAGAGAGCTCAGTTCCCAGTTTCCACAGTCGCCCCAGGGGATGGCAGACAACAGAGGCTGCGCAGGCAGAAAACGCGGCACGACAGCCCGCATTGTGCCTGCCGCTCGTGGCCTCGTGAGAGGCCTGGGCTCTCTGCAGCCGTGTCCACCCGATTTCGGGAGAACCGGAACCCGGGGGGAGGTTGAGCCCCGGCCATTGTCGGCCTCCTCCCTTCAGCCCCTCCCAGCCCCCGCCGTGCAACGCCGTCTTGGGAAAGGTCCCTCGGGCCATTGGTCCTGCGGCTTGGCCGGGGCCAGACCTGGGGGGCCCGAAGGCATCTCCGGCACAGAGAGAGGCCCCCAGACCAGGGTTGGGGCCGTGGAGGCCTCGGCTTCCCCCTGCAGGCGCCCCCTCCCCAACTCCAGCCTGCACCAGGGCCTTCCTCCCTTCAACGGACTCGGAACAGCTCTGCCTGCTGCCCGTGGGCGACTGTTTGGAGGTTTTTCTTGTTTTGTTTTGTTTTTGGAGACTAATATTGTTTGCATGGGGGAATGTTCCGGAAGGGCAAAGAAAAGTGGCACCTTGTTTGAAGCCAAAGATAAAAAACTCAGAACGAGACGCATGTTTCCTGCCTGAAGGAGGAGCAGCCAGGGGTCCCCAGCCTAGATGGGACTCACCTGTCGGGGGACTGAGAGTGGGCCGATGACTCAAGCCTACCCCCGGCCAGGTGCCCCCTCCCTCTCCAAAAATGTCCCCTCTCCACCCAGCAGGGCCTAGAGCCATTGGGAAAGACGGCACCGCCTGAACCATGCTGTGTGCACACACGTGAGCCCCACCAGGAGAACAGAGATCCAGACCTTGGGTACAATAGGAACAGACCGGGCGGCAGGAGACAACAGAAGAAACCCAAACACGTAAAACACCTGGAGGGAAAAAAAATGCAACGTTTGCCGATAATCACATGCAAGTTAAAATAATGACCTACCTTTGGGCCCTTTTACTTATTTACTCATTTATTTATTTTTTAGAGACAGGGTCTCGCTCTGTTGCCCAGGCTGGAGTGCAGTGGCATCATCACAGCTCACTGCAGCCTCCAACTCCTGGGCTCAAGTGATCCTCCTGCCTCAGCCTCCCGAGCAACTGGGACTATAGGTGCCACCACACCTGGATAATTTTTCTATTTTTTGTAGAGACGGGGTCTCCCTATGTTGCCCGGGCTGGTCTCAACCTTTGGACCTTTTGAAGTGAGGCAAGATGAAAAACGAAAGCAACTCCCAGCTTTGCCAAGTGCAGGGCTCACTCTTGCCCGTGGCTCCTCTGGAGGGGCAGCATGGACACAAATGTCCAAAGCCCACCCCATGGGGACTCTGCCCCACAGAGGAGTCAGTGTGAGGCCCTGGCGTTCGGGGAAGAAGGGTTAACAGGAGCCAGCGTCCACTGCAGGCATTAAACTATGGCACTTGTAAGGAAGGAGACAGTTGCCAAAAATTCTGTCCCCTAGGCAGGGCACAATGCCTCACGCCTGTGATCTCAGCCCTCTGGGAGGCCGAGGTGGGAGGATCACTTGAGCTCAGGAGTTCAAGACCAGCCTGAGCAAGAGCGAGACCCCATCTCTACTAAAAATAGGAAAAATTAGCCTGGCTTGGTGGTGGCACCTGTAGTCCCAGCTACTCGGGAGGCTGAGGTGGGAGGATCACTTGAGCCCAGGAGTTTGAGGCTGCAATGAGCTGCGATGACGCCACTGCACTGCAGCCTGGGCTACAGAGAGCAGTTCTGTCTCAACAAAAAAAAAAGAAAAAAGAAAAAAGAAAATTCTGTCCCCAGAGAATAGTTTACGAGGGAAAAGGGCCATGATATGAATGCATTGTTAAGAGAAACGATTACAAATTAGCAGCCGAAAAATCTGTTTGGGAAAAGAAAGCGCATGGGGGTGCGTGTGTACACAGACACACACGGACACACACACGGATGAGACTCCAAGAACGAGCCTTGAATCTTGTCAACAGTGTTGGTTCTGGGAGAAGGCACTTAAACTCACAGCTTTCTTACTCCGTTTGGTTCCAGTGCTTTTCGGTGTTTGTCAAGTTTTCTAGGCTCCCGACGTCCTGTTGTCCTGGTGGGCCGAACGACAGACACGATCTTCCCGGAGCGGCCGGGCAGACAGCAAGCACGTCGCCCGAATCGGCACGGAGGGGCAAAAGGGCAGGTGTCCAAGCCGCGGGCCCCGCCACCCCGGCCGACTCTGACACTAACACCCCGTGCGGAGCTGTGGTTAGCGCCCACCCTCCCACGACCCTGCTCTGTGCAGCTGCGACTTCTGCGAAATCAGACCGCGGGGTCTCCAGGGAATCAGAGATGAGGACGCCTGCGGTTAATTAACTCGGGGCACGCACACACGGGCACAGACGGCCGCGTCCCAAAACACAGGCACCTCTTTTCCAAACATTAAAAACTGCTTTTTTTTGTCATTGTGAAAATATATCCCTGTAGAAAAAAAAATTTTTTTTAAAATTGAGAACATGGGTAAATGTGAAAGTAAAAGACCTTCCTAAAATTAGTGTCCTGTGAACATCCTGCCAGGGAGTTCCAAATGGGATGGTGTCTTACACGCTGCTTTAATTTAATTTAATTTAATTTTTTTTTCCAGACAGAGTCTCGCTCTGTTGCCCAGGCTAGAGTGCCATGCATACGCCTAGCTCACAGCAGCCTCAGACTCCTGGGCTCGAGCGATCCTTCTGCCTCAGCCTCCCCATTTTTTTTTTTTCTCCTAGAGATGGGTCTTTCTCCGTTGCCCAGGCTGGAGTGTAGGGGTGTGATCTCACTGCAGCCTCCAACCCCTGGGCTCAAGCGATCCTCCTGCCTCAGCCTCCCCAGTAGCTGGGACTATAGATGCCGCCACCACCATGCCCGGCTAATTTTTCTATTTTTAGTAGAGACGGGGAGGTCTCAGTCTTGCTCAGGCTGGTCTCAAACTCCTGACCTCAAGTGATCCTCCCGCCTCTGCCTCCCAGAGTGCTGGGACTATGGGTATGAGCCACCGCACCCGTCCTGTTACCTCTCTAATCAGAAAAATATTTCTGGCCGGTCGTTCATCTACTGAGGGACGTTTGGGGGGTTTCCAGTTTGGGGCTACGGCACATAAAGCTGCTACGAACATGCGTGCACCGGTTTTGTGCAGACGTAAAACATGTTCATTTCTCTGGGAGAAATGCCAGGGATAAATACGGCAGTGGCAGGGTTGTGTCCTAAGCATGTTAAACGCTGTTATTCGAGCTGTTTTTCCCCGGCAGGGGTACACAGACACATTAACATTTATAGTGGCTACTCAGGGCCTCCCGGGCGTGTGTGCCTCCACGTCCCCGAGGGTGGACGAGCAGGCTGTGCTGCCTGCCGGAGGGGGGTGCGGCTCCCGGCACGTTAGACTGTACCTGTGAACTCTGTGACCTTCAGACCATGTATATTCCTAGAAGTGCAGTCACTGGTCCCTGGAACACGTGTGCACACACACACACACACACATTCACATAGCTGCACATGGCCACGGGCACTCCAGTGTGTTTAAACTTTTAAAAATAGATAATAGGCCAGGCGAGGTGGCTCACGCCTGTAATCCCAGCTACTCGGGAGGCTGAGGCAGGAGGATGGCTTGAGCCCAGGAGTTGGAGGTTGCTGTGAGCTAGGCTAACGCCACAGCACTCTAGCCCGGGGAAGCAGAGTGAGACTCTGTCTCAAAAAAAAAAGAAAGAAAGAAAGAAAAAGAAAAAATTAGCCAGTTAACTAAAAATAGAAACAAAAAATTAGCCAGGCATGGTGGTGCATGCATATAGTCCCAGCTACTCGGAGCTGAGGCAGGAGGATGGCTTGAGCCCAAAAGTTTGAGGTTGCTGTGAGCTGGGCTGATGCCACGGCACTCATTGTAGCCCAGGCAACAGAGTGAGACTCTGTCTCCAATAAATAAATCTTTTAAATACACTGTATTAGCCACTCGTGGGGCGCACCTGTAGTCCCAGCACTCTAGGAAGCTGAGGCAGGAAGATCGCTTAAGGCCAGGAGTTTGAGACCAGCAGCCTGGGTAACATAGTGAGACCCCGTATCTACAAAAAATATTTTTTAAAATTAGCCGAGTTTGGTGGCACCTCTAGTCCCAGCTATTCAGGAGGCTGAGGTGGGAAAAATCACTTGAGCCCAGGAGTTGGAGGCTGCAGTGAGCTAGGATGATGCCACTGCACTCCAGCTTGGGTGACAGAGTGAGACACTCTCTCTCTAAAATAAATGAATAATAAATGAACATGCTGTAAAAGCCAGACACCAGAAAAAAATATTTTTTTGTAGATACAGGGTATCGTTCTGTCACCCAGGCTGGGGTACAGTGGCATCATCACAGCTCACTGCAGCCTCCAACTCCTGGGCTCAAACGATCCTCCTACCTCAGCCTCCAAGAGTGCTGGGATTACAGGCATGAGCCACCACAAGTGGCTAATACAGCCCATTTAAAAGATTTAAAACATATGTATTTGAAATTTCTTCTGGGACTTTTATCATTCTATTAATGAGTCCAGAATGTATTTTTTTAAATAAGCTTTTCATTTCTGGGTCGTGTTAGATTTGCAGAAAAGTTGCAAAGACAGCACAAAGTGTCCCAAACACTGAGCTTCCTCTATTGTTAACATCCAACACTGCCACTGAGAGACTGCCATGGCACGTGGCCAACATTCAGTCATTATCTGGACTTCGTGTTTCCACTAATGTCTTCTTTCTGTCTCTGGACCCAGGCCAGACTCCCACATGGCACTGGGTTATCGCATCTCCCTCGGCTGCCCTGGCCAGAACTTAACTGTCACCTACACATGTGCTTGGTGTTTTTTCCCTGTGGCACGTACACAGATCATTTGTCATTTTTAAGAGGTTTTCTCATCCCTAAGTGCTGTGGCTTGAATTTTGTGCCCTCCTCCAAAAAAAGATCTATCCAAAGTCCTGACCTTATTTGGAAATCTTTGCAGATGTACTTAGTTAAGATGAGGCCATTGCGGAGTGGGGTGGGTGCTAATGCAGTGACGTATGTCCTTTTAAAGAGAGAGGGAAGTATGGACACAGGGACAGACAGGGACGCAGCCACAGGAGGACGGAAGCAGAAATCACAGCGATGCGGCCACAGCTGAGGATTGTCGGTGATGTGAGGAGCAGGCACAGGCAGGGGAGACTCTCCCCTGGGGCCTGTGGAGGGAGCGCAGCCCTGCCACACCTTGATGTTGGACTTCTGGCTTCTTGAAACTTTGACAGCATAAATTCCTGTTGTTCGCAGCCTCCCCATTTGTGGTCATTGGCTATAGCAACGTCAGGAGACGAGCAGTCTGGGTGCCAGGAAGGCCACTGGGCCCAGGGACAAGGGAAAACTGGCCAAACTGCACAGGAGGTGTCTTCCCAAAAGCCCTTTTAGAGCTCCCCCAAAAAGGAGTCCCCTGGAAGTTGTGACAAGTGTCTGTGAAATTGGCTGTCCTGCAGGGGGACACTCCCTAGGGGCCAGTTCAATACCTCTTCATTGATTATAAAAATAACGTAACGTAAAGGTTCAGCAAGCACCACGTGGGCAACACTGGCTTCAGAAGCTGGTGCTGGGCGGGGAAACTGGACCCTGATCCCTGCTGGGGGCATGTGAAATGGTGTGGCCGCCGCAGAGAACGGCTTCTCAGCTCCTCAAACAAATGAATGATGGAGGCTGGGTGTGGTGGCTCATGCCTGTAATCCCAACACTTTGGGAGGCTGCGTTGGGAAGATCACTTGAGACCAGGAGTTTGAGACCAGCCTGGGCAATATAGCAAGATCCCTTCTCTACAAAAATCAGAAAACTTAGCTGGGCTTGGTGGTTCACACCTTTAGTCCCAGCTACTCGGGACACTGAGGCAGGAGGATCGCTTGAGCCCAGGAGTTGGAGGCTGCAGTGAGCTATGATGACACCACTGAACTCCAGCCTGGGTGACAGAGAGAGACCCTGTCTCTAAAAAAAAAGAGAACTATAGAATTACCGTAGGACCCAGCAATTCCACTGCTGAATACCTTTGCACCCATGTTCACAGCAGCCAAAAGGTGGACACAACCCAAGTATCTGTGGATAGTTGAACATATAAACCCAACGTGGTCCCTCCACACACTGGAATATCACTCAGCCGTGAAAAGGGACGAGGCTCTGACACAGGCCACAGCTTGGAGGGACCTTGAGGACAACATGCTCAGTGAGAGATACCAGACACAGAAGGACACACAGTGTGTGAATCCATTTATATGAAATGTCCAGAACAGGTAGATCCACAGAGACGGGACGTGAATGCGTGGTTGTCAGGGGCTGGGAAAGGAGATGGGAGTGACAGCTGATGGGGACGGGGCTTCCTTGTGGGGTGACAGGATGTTCTTCAGCGAGATAGAGGTTGTGGTTACGCAACGCTGTGAATGCAGTAGATGCCCCTGAGTCGTACACTTTAAAACGTTTAGTTTTGTGTGGTGTGAATTTCTGCTCAGTGAAAAAGTCACCTTCCCAACGCCGTTCTCTGTGCTGCAAAGGGAAGGCAGGCAGCTCGCTGCTGAATAAAATGATAATCAGAGAGCGCGGCTCTCCACGGAGCACTCGCCAGCCCTAAAAGGCACCTCCGGGGATAGCCATTTGGGCGAATGATGCCGTTTTTTTGTAACTACCAACAAGCTCCGATAGCAAAGGGCTTTGGTCCCCAGAGCCGAGGCCAGCGTGTGTCCAGCTCCCAGCTGGCTGGGAGGGTCCTCAGAACAAGGAACGACCACTGCTGACCGGGGGCCTTCTCCACGGGGACCTCCGACCTCGGGCCTGCACATCTGAGTCTCCTGCTTGGAGGGGCCTCTGGGGTCCCAGCCCAGGCTGGGGGAGGGGCAGGAAAAGCCAAGTCTCCTCCAAGTCCCAGCTCATCCTCAGGGGACGGCGCCCGGACTTGCTGGGGCCGGGTGATACCCGCGTCATCGGCTGAGCCCCCCACCCCTCTCTGCGGAGCCCGAGCCCCTGGGAGGGCCCAGGAATCTGCATGCTTAATACTGCGGTTCCCACACCAGGCCCGTCCCAGATTCCTCCCATTTCTCAGCCAAGAACACAGAGGCAAACAGTGATCTCACCAGGGCCACAGACCCAGCAGGGGTGGGGCCAAGATCTCCCCCCAGGCTCTCTCCCAGGGCCCCCCAAAGCAATCGGGGCTGACTCCCCACCCTCTCTGCTGTAGCTCTCAGCCCTGGAAGCTTCCTTTGAGTTCCCCAAGACCTGTGTCCCCGAGTCCCCAGTGCCCCCTGAAACCCCTCCCTGTGCCCCTCCGTGTCCCCCGTCCCCCCAACCCCTCTGAGCCCCCTGGAGCCCCCCACAGTACTCTCGAGCCCCTCAAGGCCCCTGCGACCCCTGATCCCCTCATACCCCCAAACCCCCACATCCTTTTGCACCCCAAGTCCCCAGCACCCCCCACACCCCTCTGCACTCTACCAGAACACCCCCCACTCTGGAGTCCCCAGCAACCCCGTATCGTCTGCGTCCCCGATTCCCCAGTGGCCCCCGCACCAGCGACTGGCCCCTCGCATGCACGGGGCATCTTCGGGAGGGAGAATTGTCTCCTCTCCTTAAGCCTCCATCTTTAAGCTGGCCGTTGCCTTGGCAACGGTCTGCAGCTGACCTTTGTGCAGAAAAAAATGGTGACCTTCCCAAGGCAGCCCCCTCCCCGCCACCACCACCACCACCCCACCCCCCCCCCCCGCCGCGGCTGGTTTAAAGGCGTCTGTCTAAACAATGCATTATGGATTTCTCTGCCGGCCCACGGGCTGAGAATTTCAATCCCAGTGGCTCAGCCTTGGCTACCCTGCAGGCGGCATGCGGGGACAGGGCGTCCCACATGTAGGTGGCGGAGCGGGCAGGGCCTGAGAACCAGCCGGCGCCTCGCCTCAGGCCACGGGGAGATGAGGGCACCTGCCTCAGTTTCTCCATCTGTAAAGTGGGACCAAAGAGAGCCGGAGTCCCAGGGACACGGTCAGGCAGTGCCCACCTGGCCCGGGGATGTCCAGGACCAGGACGGGGTGGGAAGACCCAGGGCGTCTGCCCCTGCGGGGCCATAGCTGGACCCTCAGCCAGGCTCGACTCACTTGGGGTGGGCTGTTGGCCTCTGGGACCCCGCACGCCCAGCTCAGGACATGGCTGTCAACACCCTTCCCTCCAATTTCTCAGCCAGTCACAGGAAAACAGAAAAAAAGAAAGGGAGAAAGATTTCTTCCGAAGTTTCCCTTTGGCAGAATTTCTGCCCTGACTCCATCCCTGCCTCCAGGCAGCCCTCCCTGCCTGGCTCACCACAGGGACCAAGTCCCTCTCCCCCTGCTCTAAACCCTGCTGTGGCTCCCCATTGCCCTCAGGAGGAAAACCAAGCTCCCCCTGCAGCCTGTGAAGCCCCCAGCTGCCTCAGGGTCTTTGCACCTGCTCCACACAAGGAGCATGGCTCCTTCCAGCAGTCCTGATAGCAGCTCAAATGGCACCTCCTCCAGGAAGCCCTCACATCTCCTCCCTTGGAAATGTTCAACGCAGAGAGGGACAGACAGACAAGGAGACTGACGGCTCTTTTGTGTTGATTTACTTCAAGTCTCTGAGGACAGGCACCAGCTGTCTTTATTTTATTCTAGTCTATTCTCAGACGCAATGTGCACCGACTCTGTGCCAGACACCATTCCAAGCACTTTGCAAAGATTGGCTCATCGGTGCCTGTAACCACCTGATAGTGCCGCAAGTGGCGGGGCTGGCTTGGAGATGCCGGGTCCACGCCTGGAACCTGTTTCTCTGTTATGCCCCAAGTGCCAGGCCCTGGGCCCTGGACTGGGGGACTGTGGGCCACAGTGAGCTCTGATCTTGTGTGAGGAGCAAATGCCCAAGACCAGGGCCAATTAAAGGGTTTCCAAGAACAGCATTCCCTGCACACACGCCAAAGGACATGGGAACAACCCACGCATCCACAAGCAGACAGTGGATGAACACACGTGGTCCGTCTACATGTGGAACACCACTCAGCCTTGAAAAGGGATGAGACCTCTGACACAGGCCACAGCGTGGAGGGACCTTGAGGACATCGTGCTCAGTGAAAGATGCCAGACACAGAAGGACCCAGTGTGAGACTCCATTTACATGAAATGTCCAGAACAGGCAGATCCACAGAGACGGGACGTGGATTCGTGGTCACCAGGGGCTGGGGAAGGGACAAGGAGTGACTGCTGATGAGGACGGGGCTTCCTTTTTGGGTGATGGAGTGTTCTAAAACTGTTTGGTTGATGGACACCCAATGTTGTGAATATACTAAAACAAGTGAATTGTACACTTTGAATAAACCGTATGGCATTTATAAATCTCAATAAAATGGTTTAAAACATTGCATTCCCTCACACCCCATCCATGCCACTTTTCCTCCATGACTTTGGAAGGCACAACTTCACCTTCCCCTGGGTCCACACGCAAGGTAGTCTCATCTAGAAGCCTTGCTAGATGGTGAGCCACCTGTCTCTAGGAGCATGCAAGAGAAGAGCCATCCTTCTGTGGGGATCCCTGTCCTGGGCAATGAATGGCCGCTTGACTCTCAGGCCCAGCCTCAAAAAAATCCCAAAACTCCTGGCTGCTGAAATGACCCACCGTCTCGGACCCTCCTGCCTGACTTGGGGGGCTCAGGGGCCTCAGGTGTGGGCCTTGCTGAGACGGTGCCTTGGCGCCCGGTGCAATCTCTGTTGCGGTGGCAGCGCTGCACACACACGTATGTTCACAAGCACATGTAGAACTGGGGATTTCCCTGCCGCCTTTCTTTGAGCAGAGGGGCCTGTCATGGTCGCAGGGCGTCCTGACACTGTCAATTTCACGGTGCTTTCATCAGGGGCAGCTGCGGGGGGAGCCGCCCGCCCGGTGCACAAAGGCCCCTCTAAGCCCTGCGCTTCAGCACTCTGTGCGTGGGAGCCTCCCTGGCTTCCTAGTAACTTCAAAAGTCTCAATCCTCTTAGGGTGGGGGCGGGAAAACAGCGGAATGGAAGAGGGGCCCTTTATTCCCTGGAGGCCGGGCCGGGCAGAGGCCCCGGGGATCCTCATTAGGCGGGTGATGTTCTTGAGGGTCTCAGAGGGTCTCTGACAATGCCCCTCCCCATGCCACCAAGAGCCCGAAAAGCAGCAGAGTGAGGTCTCTGAGCCACTCGCAAGGGCCCTTCCTTCTGGGCAAGGACAGAGAGCCCTCACGCTGAGGCCGAGACCCCTACTTCGGGGGGCCTCAAGGCCACGAGACCTGGAGCCCTGACTTCCTCATTAATCCCCTGAGCCTTTGCTTCCCCCCCTGGAAAATGAGACAATAGTGCTTCCCGCTTCCCCAGCTCCCGTGGGCTCCGACCCCTGCAGGAAGGAAGCGCCACCCCTCACTCCTGGCCGAGGGAGGACCCTCGAGCCTCGCGTGTGGCCAATAGAGGTGCCACCACCGTGCCCCGAGCGTGGATTCATCCTGAGGGCAATGGAGGGCCGCAGGAGGGCTTGGGCAGGGGTGGGTCACAGTCTGATTCTAGGTTTTGAAATGAGCCCTCCTGGCTGCCCCAGGACAGAGGGCCCACGGGGCGGGTGCAGCTGTCGGGGAGCCCGGGCTGGAGCAGAGGCTGGGACAGAGGAACAGGACAGACACCAGGTATGCTGGGGAGGTGGGGTGGGAGCCACATCCTTAGGGATGAGTTTCTGTGTTAGACCCAGCCCTGAGCTGCTGGCCCAGAGGTGTCAGCCCGAAAGACAGAAGGGCCAAACTCCACTGCTCGTGAGCCATGTTCAGCCCCAGCGTTGGTCCCAGAGAAAAGGACTGGACAAAACCACAGGCACACCCACGTGGTGGAACATCACTCAGCCACGAACAGGAACGAGGCCCTGACACAGCATAGATGGACGTTGAGGACATCGTGCTCAGTGAGAGACGCCAGACAACAGAAGGACACACAGTGTGACTCTATTTGTATGAAATGTCTAGAACAGGCAGATCCACAGAGACGGATGCGGATTCATGGGCGCCAGGGGCTGGGAAGTGACTGCTGATGGGAATGTTCTTGAATTAGAGGTGATGGTTGTACGACTCTGTGAATGGGTAAAAACCTCTGAATCATACCCTTAAACAGGTGAATTTCGTGGCACGTGAATTGTATCTCAATGATTAAAAGAAACCCCCAAGGCCGGGCACAGTGGCTCAAGCCTGTAATCCTAGCACTCTGGGAGGTCGAGGTGGGCGGATGGTTTGAGCTCAGGAGTTCGAGACCAGCCTGAGCAAGAGTGAGACCCCCGTCTCTACTATAAATAGAAAGAAATTAGCTAAACAACTAAAAACAGAAAAAATTAGCCGGGCTTGGTGGCGCATGCCTGTAGTCCCAGACACTTGGGAGGCTGAGGCAGAAGGATTGCTTGAGCCTGGGAGTTTGAGGTTGCTGTGAGCTAGGCTGACGCCACGGCACTCTAGCCTGGGCAACAGAGTGAGACTCTGTCTCAAAAAAAATAAAAAGAAATAAAAAAAAAAAAAAGAAACCCCCAAGAACCATTGGCTCTTCAGGAGAAGAATTTGGTGCTTGACGCTGCCAGGGTGAGCCTCGGCACTTCTGTCTTCCTTACTGACCGTGGCTTTGTCGAAGGGATGGACTGTGTCTTCCTCACCTCTGTTGTATTGTATCTGACTCATTTGTAACGAATATTGTTGAACTGAACATATTAATAAAAATGGGCTTCATGGCAGGGCACAGTGGCTCTCGCCTGAAATGCCAGTGCTCTGGGAGGCCGAGGAGGGAGGATCGCTTGAGGCCAAGAGTTCGAGACCAGCCTGGGCAACATGGTGAGACCCCGTCTCTAGAGAAAATTTAAAAATTAGCTGGGTATGGTGGTGCACACCTGTAGTCCCAGCTACTTGGGAGGCTGAGACAGGAGGATCGATTGAGCCCAGGGTGGAGGCTGTGGTGAGCTGTGATGGCCCCACAGCACTCCAGCCTGGCTGACACAGAGAGGCTCTGTCTCTAAAAAAAAATTGAAAATGAAAACAAATGGGTGTCACAGCTGGGTGTCTGGGGGGCTGCTCTTTGCTGGGCCGGCCAAGGGTGACACTCATGGAAGGAGCTGGCCTTGCAAAGGCCCTGGGGCAGGGACAGAATGCATTTGCTATAAAGATGGAACAGGTTGGTTGGGTTAGAGTAGAGCAAAAAGGACAAGAAGGAGAATTGATCCTGACGCCAGGTGCCTTGAACCCACATGGGGAAAGCGGCTGTAGGCACAGCTCAAGGCAGAGCAGCAACACCAGCGCGCGCCAGACCCGGGAGCCCTGGGCTGTCCCCCTCATCCCCCAAAGCCTCGGGGCCAGATCTGACCCCCCAGCCTGCTTGGTCTCAGGTTTCCTAGTTTATTCCCCTTAGGAGTTCCGCTTTTTAGAGGAGGAAACTGAGGCAAAGAGGGCTGCCCAAGAGCAAGGAACCGGGTGGTACACACCA
This sequence comes from Lepilemur ruficaudatus, assembly GCA_963574885.1. Taxonomy (NCBI): domain Eukaryota; kingdom Metazoa; phylum Chordata; class Mammalia; order Primates; family Lepilemuridae; genus Lepilemur; species Lepilemur ruficaudatus. Next base: position 13,141 of record CAUYRT010011789.1, read on the forward strand.
CCCCCAGCTGCTACAGCGCGAGACACAGGGACAACCTGAGACCACCGCAGGGACCGGCTATGTAAACCATGGGCTGTCTGCTGCCGGCCCCCTCCAGCCACGGCGGAGGCCATGGGAGCCACACGTGGCGTGGCACCTTGTACGCAAACTGCACCTTAAGCCCTGGCATTCTAAGGGCGGGCAAACGGGTGAACGCAGATGGGTCTAAGGCCCCAGGAAACTTGAGAGAACTGCACTGGGGACCTTGGGGGGAACCTCCCCAAATGACAACGAGAATGCAACCTGGGACATGTGGTTTTTCTGCAGCCCAGAACACAGACAGTGGACCTCAGGTGTGCTCACTTATGCATAAGAGGACCAGAGGTGCTCCTTACAGAGACGGGAACCCAGATGTGCTAATTACATAGAAAGGGACCAGATGTGCCAATTACATAGAAAAGGACCCAGATGTGCTGATACACAGGAGGGGACTTGGATGTGTTAACCAACAGAAGGGGACCCAGATACGCTGTAAGAGAGCAAACCTCTGTGCCTCAGATTCCCCCTCTGGAATATGGGTCCCCCTAAGAGGGTTAAGCCAGGAGTCACTCAGCAGGGACGTGTGAGGAGGCAGAGGTGCAGGGTGGTGGTGGGGGGGCAGCCGTCAGGGCTTGGTCTTCCCCCTCTGCCCCCCATCAGATCTAGCCCTGGGGCTCTGGAAGGTGAGGGCACAGTGGGGTTGGGGGTCTCTGGCCAGAGGGGCCCCTGGCAGCCCACCCACACCTCTGCGCCTGCCTGAGCTGTCCCAGGAGCAAGTCTCCGCCACTCCCATCAGACCATCCACCTCACACCCAGACCCCCGCCCACATCCTTCCCTTGGGAGTCCCAGCCCTCACTCCCACCCTGCCTGGCCTGTCCCCAGGCCATCACAGGTTTACTGCAAAAACAAGGCAATTTAGATCAATCACACCCCTGCCCCTCACACCCCATAGCTTCCCAGAGCTCTGTGCGTGACACTCAATGCTTCTCCCAGGTGTTCACAGGCCTGGGGGTGGGCACCGGCCCTGCCCCGCCTCTCTGATCTGCACCCGCCCTCCTGCGCTGAAGGTGCCACCCCCCCAATATTCCTCATACTTCAGGTTTCAGCTGAAACATCACCTCCTCAGAGAAGCCCTCCTGGCCTGCATGTCACTGGGTCCCTTCCTGTCATCTCTGGGGCCTCCAACACGCTCTGAGAGCACCCTCGTCCCATGGGCCCTCTGTCTTCCATGGGCCAGATGGGCACAGCCTGCTCTGCTGCTCTAGGTGGGTACACAGTCAGTGCCCAATAACTATTCCTTAAATGAATGAATGAATGAATGATAGCATGCACAGAGAAAGGCTAGAGACCCTCACCCCGCACACACTATGGGAAGGAGGCCTTGACTGGGCATGGGGAGGGGTCGGAGGTCCCGCCGGCCTGTGGGCACCCAGCCTCAGTTTCCCCCACGGGCTGTCGGGGCGCCATCTGCGGGGCGGGAGGAAGGCCCGGGCGCAGAGGGGTCGCCAGTGTCCCCGCAGCAGTGCTGTGCTCCAGGCCAGCTCTGGCCTCCGCGGCTCCGGAGCGTGTGTCCGCCCGCTCCGTGTCTCTACCGGCCTCTTCGCTCCACCTAGTGGCGGCCGCAGCCGGGAGCCAAGGGGGGCCCAGTGAGGACGGGAGGCTGTGGGCTGGGGGACGCACAGCGGCGGTCTGGGCCAGCTGTGACGCGGGCCTGTGAGGGCGCACCGCTGGGGCGGGAGTGACCTCACGCCTCGAGGTCTCACCTCAGTCAGAGAGAAGAGTCTCCTGCAGTCTCTCGTTACAAGCTGGGAAACTGAGGCACGGACGGGACACCCAGGGGCCCAAGGACACACAGAAGGGCAGGAAGGTTCAAACCAGACGGTAGGCACCCGGGAGAGCACGTGTGTGTGTCTCTCCTGGCCCCAGAAACAGAAGGGGCCTGGAGTCAGGGGAGGGAGAGAAGGATGTTGGGGGGCCACAGGGGACCCACTGCTGAGGAAGGGACCTGCCTGGGACTCTAGGACAGGTCAGGGCTGGGACCAAACCCCAGTGCCACCACCTGCCGGGACCTCACCTCTGCGACCATGGCTGGCGACCTCCCCTCCACAGCCTCAGTCTCCTCGTTGGTAAAATGGGTACAGTTACGAGGTATTGGGGGTTCCAGGGAGGTGAGGCAGGCTAAGCTGGTAGGATGATGCGTGGTACACAGTTAGCACTCAATAAATGTTGGCTATTGGTTAACGTTGAGTGATAGTGTCACCGAGCCTCATGCACCCTCCTCCCTGCCCCCTGTGTTACCCATCCCCTGCCCCTGCACAGGCTTCCACTGGTCCCCTCGGATACTGTGCAGCCTCCTGCCCTCCTCCCCTGCTCTGATTAACTCCAGCTCACATCTCTCTGCCTTGGTTCCCGCCGCGCCCCAGCACGCAGCACCAGATCAAGCACACAGTGGGCATTCAATAAATGCATGAGGCTGGCTCCAGACTGCTCTGCCCTACCCCCTCATTTCCATACTTGGGGAAACTGAGGCCCCGAAAGGAGGCGGCCCCAGCAAAGCCCTCTTCATCACTGGATGGGGGTCCCAGGGACCCAGTGGGGAGGGCTGGGGAGGAGGCCACCGACTCCTCCTCCCCAGCCCCCTGGAGAGGGCCGGCTGCAGAGGCAGAGACCAGGCCAAATTGAAATTGATCATGGGGAACAGCTCGGCAGGGTGGAACAGACACGGGGCCACCGGGGAGTGCAGGGGCGCCGGAGCGTGGGAATGCATCCCCGCCTGCGGTGGAGAATCGTTTAATCTGCCGCAGAAGCTTCTAGCCGAGGACTCCTCCAAGGAGCCAGGTGGCAAGGGGGCTAAGAAGCAGCAGCTGGCAGACGTGAGGTCACCCCTCCGCCCCTTCATTTATTCATTCATTCATTCACTCCTTTCCTTCTTGAGAATCTGGGGCAGAGGAGGGTGGTGGCGACGGAAGCCTTCCCCCACTCCAACCGGGGGTCTCCTTCCCGGAGGGACATGGGGGCAGGTACCCAGAGGCTGACAGCTGGAGAAACTGAGGCACGGGGCGGTTAGAAGCTGGATGCACCTTCCAGGACCAGCCAGGCTTCCCTGAGTGCCTGTGCTGGACTCAGAGAGGGGTGGCTGCCGGGCAGTGTCACACAGCCTGGAGGAGGCAGGACCTGGATTCTGCCCCGAGGCTGCAGCGCTTCTGAGGGCTCTGCTGACCTCCATGCCTCAGTTTCCCACGTTGGCCTCTGAGGGGTGGTGACGGGCACGTGGCCAGCGGGGCAGCCGTGTCCTCCCGAAGCCCCCTCGACCTTGACCCGGAAGCCCCCCTCGGTGCCTGGGGCTGGGGTCGTGGCCCCAGCTCATTGCTTGGGGCCCCTCTGCAGTGAGAGCCTCGACCCCGGGATTAGGGGGCCGGGGTCAGGGGTCAACAGCATTCGCCTCGGCCCCATTCAGGCCCAGAGCGGATCTGTTCTCCCTGCCACCTCGAATTTCCTGGACAAAGGCTCAGTGGAAGGACCAGGCAGAGGGACGGCCGAGCTCCCCTGGGAAAGCCCGGACAGCTCAGGGAGTGTCTCTGCCCCTGGGAGCCACCTCTGCCCACGCAGCCCTCGGGCGGCCCAGCGAGAAGGACGATGGCTGGCCCATGCTGCAGACAGGGAAACCGAGGCTGAGAGGGGGAACCTCTGCCCAGCCAAGAAGCCACTGTGAGAAACGGGGCTCAGGCGTGGCAGGCGGTGTCTGTGGCAGCAGGCGGGTGGGGGGCCGGCAGCAGACAAAGGCAGGCGGGCCGGGCCGCGGGGGCGCGTTCCGCTCGTCAGCGTCGGTTCCACTTGAGTCCACCCTGGACAGGCCAGAATAATCCCTCCTGCAGCCACCGCTGGTCCGTGACGACTTGAAGGGGTCCCAGCATGCCTGACTGACGGCGGGTAGGGGGCAGAGGCGCCTGGAGCCCCCCCACACCCCTCGGGCCCTCCACCCCCACCCAGTGCTGGGAACAGCATCTGTGGCTGGTGGCAACAATGCCAGGGAAACTGAGTCACAGAGCAAGCCCACCGAAGCCCAGGGCCATCCTCACTGGGACCCTCCCGCCCAACCCGGCTGCAAAAACCCTAACGGTGAACGGGAGGAACTTGGGGGCCTGGGCCCAGCGGAGTAACCAGAATCACTGTCCTTCCATTCACCCCCACAGCCCCCAGGCAGCAGGTACACACAGGTGGCCAGACAGGGGCCACACAGGGCCCCCGGGAAGCTCCACCAGATGCTGCCTGAGGCCCAGGGAAATGGCTGTCAGCCGCCTGCCTCAGTTTCTCCAGCTGTCAGCCAATCTGCAGAGTGGCCTTGGAGCTCTGCAGGGTCGGGGGGACTTCGCTCTCCGCCCCACACACCTGGGTGCCCAGAAGGATTTCAGCAGGTGGGGACAAGGGAACTGTAACAGCTGGAGCAAAGTCCCACTAGCGGATGATTATCAGACTCTGCACCTTTGGGGGCCAAGCTGGGGAAACTGAGCCCCAGAGGGAGGCAGCCTCTGGGGAAATTATCCTGCAGTCGAAAAGCCCTCCCAGGGCTCCCTCAGAAGGAAAGAAGGAACCCCACCCTGCCAGCCCCTCTCCCTCCCCCGTGAGGGCCATCTCAGCGTATGCGTCCCTGGGGCCCCCAGGCCTTGCTCAGGCAGGTGCCCTCCACCTGGAGTGGTCTTAGCCCGGGAAACTTCCTCCTCCCCCTCCTCCTCACCTCCTGTAGTGGGTCCCCCAAGCCTCACGTCCCCCCTCTCTCGTTGACTCTGAAGCCTCTGCTTCAAGCTGGGCAAACAGTAGGTGATTAATAAAGACATTTCCAAAGCACAAAGGGATGGGGGCAGTTTAAAAGGGTCTGGAATACTTGCAGATGGCCTGGGGACCCCCAGATCACAGCTCCAGGATCTGCAGCTCCCCCATGGGCGCGCCGGCAACCTCGTGGGAAAATCCGCCTTGGTCCCCAGCAAAGGAAGGTATGTACAGCCTTGGATGGGGGTCCTAGGAGGAGCCCCTTCACTCCAGGTCTGTGCCTGTCTGGCCTCAGTTTCCCCAGCTATAAAATGGGCTCTGAGTTCTTCAGAACACGACCTCTCTCCCTCTGCCCAGGATCTCTGGGGACCGCTCCCCCCAACCCTCCAGGGGCCCCGCTGCGCTAATCCACCAGGCGGCCTGCGCCTCGGTTTCCCCTCCCAGCGGCCTAATCCCCAGATTGTGGGAGGCCGGTTTTACATACATTTAGAGGCTTTTCATAATAGATTTACTGGGCCCCAGAACGGCCCTCGCCGGGCGATTAGCTGCTCAGTAATTGAAAACTCCTCTCCCATCCCTCCGCCCCTCTCTGCTGGGCTCGGGGCGGAGGGAAGGGGCCAAGGGGGACCCTGCAGCTGTGCAGGCCCCACCGGGGCCTCCTTGTGTGCTAGAACAGAGTCTCCCTGGCATTCCACCCGACGGAGCCCGCCAGAACCCCACAAGGATGATCGGGCTGCCCATCGGAGCCCTTGAAGGGTCAGGCTTGGACTTGAACCTGGTCTGTCCTGCCCCAACGCCAAGTGCAGCCATAGGTCTGGGAGAGGGGGCTGTGTTCCTCCCATTTCAGGCAAGGACACTGACTTACCGAGGGGCATCCCGTGGGGTAGCTGGTCTCACTTGAACCCGGACCGGATCCTGGGCTCTCATATTGGGGCTTAGAACGTGTGTCCTGGACCCTAAATCTCACTCCCTGACCCCCTGAGCACCCCCCAAGGGGCCCCAGCAAGCCAGGAGCGTTCAGGAGTGTTCAGAACCTGAATAGAGTAGGGGCCGGTCGGGGGCCGAGAGACTGTGACGTGCCCTATACCCTCCCGCCACCCCCAGCCTTCGCTGCTGGGTCCCCAACTGGGCAACTTAATTCTGCCTGTCACCAGGATGTGGGCTGGGTTTATTTAGCGGGTGTATATATGTATTTTAATTTAAAGATCTGCCAGCCAGCACGGTGGACTCCCGCGGTTCCTCCGGCTGCCGGCCTCAGCTAAGATTGGCTTTTCCCTGTCCCCCGGGCCTCACCGGAGGACTGAACAATGGGGAATGAGGCCTTCACCTTCAGCTTTTCCTAGTTACCCAGAAAGAGCACTTGACTTGGAGTTCATGCACAACACACTCATTCAGTCATTCAACAAACGTGCGTTGAGGGCCAGCTGACTTTGTGCCAGACACTGGGAACACGTGTGGAGGGGTGAGAGGCACCAAAGGCCCTGCTCCTGAGGAGGGCTGGCCACTTCGCTTACCAGGAACCCCCAGGCTCTGAGCCCCCACCCTGCGCCATTCTAGCCCATTTTCCAGTTGAGCAAACTGAGACTCAGATCCGTGGTGAGTGGCAGAGCTGGCGCTGGAGCCTGGGTTTATCCCAGTCCTGCCCCTGTGTCCTGAGCCAGGGGTGCTGACTAACCCTCCCTGCCTTGATTTCCCCTCCTGGCCTCGCTGCTGGAGCCACAGCCCAGCCTGCACATGATGGATGAAGCTAATAACGGCGGGTGTGCGGATATTGCGAACCATAACTCTGGCGCCAGGCAGGGCACAGGGGGGCCGGCCGGGCCTTGCCAGGCGGGTCCAGCTCAGGTCTTTCGGTGGCACCCTCCCCCGCCCCCTGCAGGACAATAACCTCAAATTTTCGCTGTTGAAGGGCCCGTGAGGACCCTCAGAGCTGCGAATAAACATTCCAGACCCACCCGGGCTGCTGGGGCGCAGGCGGCTCGTCCCCCGTCTGGAATGGGGGGTGGACAGCGCCTCCCCTACCCTGCCCGCTGGACATGGAGACACTAATGGGGGCCTCAGCTTCGCTATCTGTAAAACGGGGCTCACCTGTGTGGCAGATGGGTAAACTGAGGCCCAGAAGGGAAAAACCCCCCCTCCCCACTGAGGGTCCCACTGAAATTAGAGGCTGAGCCGGGGCAGGGACCCAGGCCCCTCTCCTCAGAGACCAGAGCTCACGCCCTCATTTTGTAAGTGGGGAAACTGGGGCCCAGAGAGCAGAGCGGGCGTCGTATGCATGAGAAGATCCTCAGGTAGAGGGACCAGCCTGGGCAGAGGCACAAAAACCGGGAGACGCAGGCCTGGGCGAGGCCCAGCCCCGCAGCGAGGAGGGCAAGGGAGGGGGCGGGGCCTCGCAGGAGGGGCGGGGCTCGGCAGGGGTCTTCGCTGAGGAAAAGGCGGGACCAGGGGACCGGCCCGGTGGGGGTGGGGGTGCAGACGTGCCCCCCTATTCCCTCCCTATTTGGGGCTCAAGGCCTATACGCTAGTGGGGGAGGGGCGCCCCCAGTCCCACCCCGGGCCTGCCCCTTCCCCCTCCATCTCCCCCTCCCAGCTGTCCACGAGGCTCTCAAGCTCTTACCAGGGTCAGCTGCGGGCTGCCAGCCCGGGCACCGAACCACCTGCTTCTGCTTCCTCTTGCTCTCACAGAACCCCTCTTCCAAGAGAGGACAACATTCTTGATGCTTGCCTCAGTTTCCCCTTCATACTGTCAGTATGAAGGGGAAGGCTGGGGCGGACCGAGACAGCCATGAACGGTAAACACCCCCCAGTCTCCCTGCCTCCCTGCCCTCCATCAGGGCACCCCCGGGCTGAATGTGGGGAGAGTGGGGGGTCCTGTTCAAATGAGGTTCATGGATTCTCTCTGGAAGCTTCTGTCACCCCCAGGAGTCAGGCACCATGGACCCCAGACCCAGAGAGGAAGCTGTATAGACTGTGGTGGGGGAGCTGGGACTTGAACTTGAGCCCCAAAGCCCTGCAGGGAGATCAGAGCTTGCAGGGGGACATGGCGGGGTGGGGGTGTTGTGAGTGTTTCCTGGGAGGCGGCATGTCCCTCACCCACCCTGGAATGAAGGAACTCCGGCACCGTCCAGTCTGGGAGGCCTGGGGCTCACCCTGGACTCACCCCAGTGACCCATGGGGCCTCAGCTTCCCCATCTGCACGGGCCAGGGGAGTCTCCTCTCCTCCGGCTCAGGGCCCTCCCACCCGACCACAGCATCCATTAGGGCCCATTGATCGCCCCTGGGCCCCTCGGCCTCCATTCCCAGATCAAAGAGTTGGCAGCCCCTGGGGGACCTGGGCAGGGTCTTTCCCGTTCTCAGGCCACAGAGGGAGGAGCCTGGCCCAAAACGTCCCTTCCTCAGCTGTGGAGCTGGTGACTCTGCATTTCTGGCCTCTGGAGCCTCTGTGCAAGTTCTGAGCAGGGAGGGGGAGTGGAAGGGGGAGACTCGCGGGGGTTTCTGCTCCCCCAGACAGGGAGAGGAGGCAAAGGGTCCACACCTCCCTGGGCAGCCCCCAGCGCAGAGCCCACCCTGCTCTCTGGGGTCTGGCCCTGCCCAGAGCCTCCCATGCGCCCCCACCCTCCTGCCTTGCTCAGCCTTCGAGGCTGCCCCCCAGGCCCCTGCCACGCCCATCCCACCCTCAATGAGAGTTGGGTGAACACACACCTGGGTGCCATTGCCCAGGGGGCTCAGGGGTGCGCACCCCCAGCCACAGCCCTGCAGATTGTCACCAACATTGCTGTAATCACGACGACCATCTCCATCCAGCCCAGCAGCTCCAGAGGGGAAACTGAGGCTGCGAGGGGCCACAGGTCTGTCCTCGGGCCGTGTCTCCCCGCTGGCCATGCCAGTCTGACTGCCACTTGGTTCTGGCTTGCGTGTCGACTTGCAGTGATTTGTGGCCCCTGAGGGGCTGCTGAGCTGTGAACTGGCTCTGTAATTGTCCAGCAGTGGCTGCCCGGCCACCTGCGGCCGGGACCAGCATCCCTGGTGCCACAGCCTCCTCCCCAAACCCCCAGATATGGGTCCCAGGGAGCTGGGGGTGCTGATCGCACATGACACGGTGCAATATTTATGTGATATTCTCTTCTCTCTTTTCAGATTAGTTGGCTTCTGCATAAACATACATACAATACAACATTTATTCATTCGATCTTCGTGCATTTAGTGAGTACCTACTGTGTACCACGCATGCTCTAGGCCCTGGAACCTGCAGTAACCAGGAGAGATAAAGTCCCTGCCCTCAGGGGGCCGACAGTCCAGTGTTGCAGGCAGACCAGGGAGGAGATAAATGAGGAAAACACAGGGAGGCCCACAGTGGTAAATAAATGTAGAAGAGGAAAGGAAAGAAAGCCCCGAGGAGGCGGCCTGGGAAAGGTGTGCCTGCCGGGGCACAGCCAGGGCACCCCTGTGACTAGGAGGGTCCCTGAGGAAGAAGCCTGAGATGAGGGGCTGAGTGTGACTGTCCCAGCCCTGCAAGGCAGGAGGTCCCTGCTCAGCCCTGACAGTGGAGGACCAGTCCCCATCTCAGGGCTGTCTGGGCCAGGGGGCAGGGGGCCTTGGGCAGGTGTAGCAGGGACACTGAGGCTCAGAGGGGACGGTGCATCTGCATTGGGAAACTGAGATGGCCCTGCCCTGGGAGTCTGAGGGAGGAGGCAGGGCCCCACCCCCAGCCGCCATCAGGGCCCTGGGCAACCTCAGCACTCCTCTGCCCCGCTTCTCCGCCGCCTCTGACCCCCTGCCCGCGGCGGGGCACTGAGGCGGCAGTAACGGGGCTGTGGGAAGGAAATCACTTCCCTCTGGAAGCTCCACGCCGGAAAAGGCTCTGCACGGACCCGCATATCGATGGCCACCCAGGGGACCTGCAGGAGCCGGCATCAGGGTCTGTCTGTAGCTAAAGTGAGGGCCTTGGGGTCACTAGTGGTGCGGAGGGGTCCCCGCACCCTGCAGGGACATCACCGCGCAGCCCCTGGAGGGAGTGGCACTCCGCATGTGACTGGTGTCTGGCAAGGGGATGGGGGAGATTCCTGAGAGACCCCGGCCCAAAATGCATGTGTCTGGCTACACTGGGGTGCACACAGGTGCAGGTGCCTGCCCAGGGCACATTGCCAATAACAAGTTCCAGGCACACTCCCTGTGGCGGGCCAGGCACATGTCTCAGGGCCAACCAAGAGGGAGAGAGCCCAGTGGTGGTCTATGGGGAAGGCTTCCCAGGCAGGAGGACAGCCGTGCAAAGGCCCTGAGGTACGGAACAGAGCTGTTGTTGTTGTATTTACCCAAACTCACCTTTTGTGCTAAAATTGTGTCTCAAAAAGAGTAAAATTGTTATAATGGCTAAACGATGGAAACAACCCATGTGTCCATGGACAGGTGAACACATAAACCCAATGTGGTCCATCCACACACTGGACTATCACTCAGCCATGGAAAGGGACCAGGCTCTGACACAGGCCACAGTGTGGATGGACCTTGAGGACGTCGTGCTCAGTGAGAGACGCCAGACACAGAAGGACACACAGTGTGAGACTCCATTTATATGAAATGTCCAGAACAGGTAGATCCACAGAGACAGGACGTGGATTCGTGGTCACCAGGGGCTGGGGAGGGGACGGGGAGTGATTATTGATGGGGACGGGGCTTCCTTTTGGGGTGACAGAATGTTCTGGAATTAGTGGTGATGGTTGCACAAGTCTCTGAGGGTACTGAAGTCCGTGGAATCGTCATTTCAACAGACGGATGCTGTCATGATTCTAAGAGCAGCAGCAGTCAGCCCCACAGTCCAGCACAGTCCGGCATCTAAGCCCTGTGGCTGGGTCAGAGCGTGTAGGTGGTGTCTCTGGGCAAGTGGCCTGAGGGAAAGGTGGTCTCCCTCTCTGAGCCTCAGGGTCCCCACCTGCGGATGGGGGATCCTTAGGGGCTCCCCCGCAGTGCTCAACTCGGTGTGCGTCTGTCTGTCCTCCTGCACTGGGCGGGGCGGGTCACACACAGGGGTCTTTGTGCACCGCTGTCCTCATTGCAAGGCAGCCCCCGTCGCCGGGCCCAGCGCTGCTGAATTAATTAGCTGAGAGCATTCCTGCCTGGCTAATTGTGCTGGAGCCGCTGTAGTCACAGCCGGTCAGTCCCTCAGCCGGGTAGTTCCCAGCTTCTCTGTGCTGCGGTTTCCCCAATCCAGGGCTTGGCGTTGGGGGAAGGACCGCAGGACCCACAGACATGCCTTTTGCCGAGTGAGAGGGGATTCAGAGATGACAGAACCCTCACCCTGGCCTGGGGCAGCTGGGGAAACTGAGCCACACCAGAGCTTGCCAATGGAGTTATCACAAAATGAGGTTGGGCCGGGCGCAGTGGCTCACACCTATAATCCTAGCACTCTGGGAGGCCAAGGCGGGAGGATCGCTGAAGGTCAGGAGTTCGAAACCAGCCTGAGCAAGAGTGAGACCCCCGTCTCTACTATAAATAGAAAGAAATTAATTAGCCAACTAAAAATATATAGAAAAAATTAGCCAGGCATGGTGGCGCATGCCTCTAGTCCCAGCTACTCAGGAGGCTGAGGCAGGATTGCTTGAGCTCAGGAGTTGGAGGTTGCTGTGAGCTAGGCTGAAAAAAAAAATGAGGTTGGATCGGGAGACCCACCACGGGGCCTGAGACACCCTCAGCCCCAAGCATAGACAACAGGACAGCAGAGCCTTACTCCAGCAATTCTGCCATGCTCAGGTGTGCCGGGTGACAGACATTTATCCCCATTTCCCAGAGGGGAAAACTGAGGCCCACAGATTGCCCATAAAATACTGATTCCAAGGCCTGGACCCAAAATGACACACAGAACCAATGAGTCAATGGTGATCGTAGGTTCCTCTTGGGCCCTGGGGTCCCCAGACATCCCTCCAAGGGGCGCCCCTATCCCTGGGGGTGCTCCAGACTCCCCTCCAAATTATTATCACAAAGCACTCCCGCCACTGGGGCCAACGGCACCAAACACAGACACACACTTTCAAGGTTTATGCTCATTTTATTATAAAAAATACAGGATCCAAAGTCAATTGTGACAGGAGGGGGGAGGCCCCGTCACCAGCTCCAGGCATAGCAACGCCACCCGCCCCACCAACCCCCTACAAAAGCCCCCCCGCCCGCCCCACGCCGCTGGGAGCACCTCGCACCGCCTCCCCACGGCCGTACACAATATATATTTATATAATATATATATAAAACACAGAGTCAGGAAAGGCGGGTAGAAATATGAAATCTGTATAAATGCGCTGTTTCCTTCATTAAAGTGTCTTCAGGAAGGGGTTTCTTTTTTGGGGGGGGTCGTGGTCCCTCCAGTTTTGTTTTGTCCTTTTTTTTTCTTAGAAACATTATCAGGTCACTGAGTCGAGAGACGGGGCGTCATGGATGAGACGAGCTTATTGCGCTTATTGCGAAGTGCAGCTTCTACACTAGAAAGTCCACCCCACCCCACCCACCCCCCGCCAAAAAAAAAGACCCCTGTGAAGGGCAGAAAAAAAAAGGGAAGAAACTGTCCAGTCCATCCTCAGGAATACATTGAAAATAAATCACAGTATATACTTGCTGGCTCTATTTACAGAAATATAAGGTCTTCTTGGGCTCAGAGAGGACCGTGCGAGGTGGAAGGGACGGGGCGGGGGGCTTGTTTGCATTGGCCGAAGCGGTTCCTAAGAAGTGGGGGACTGTGATTCCCAGTGGGGGATGAGGCTCAATACGCCAGGAGTGAGGGGGATGGGGCTAAAGGGTCTGGGGCCCCCGGGGCCACATTGGGGGCACTCACCACTAACCCCTTCCGGCTCAGACTCGCCCGTCCTGGGGCACCCGTGGAGTCCCCGGAGCGGGGGAGCTCCAGCCAGAACTCAACGAGTGGGGTGCAGAGCAGAGAGGAGCGACTGTGTCCCTGGATTCCCTTCCCCCAGGTGCCCAGGGACCCCTGCCCCCCTGCGACAGCAGGGGATAAATTAAGTTAAAAACTCAAGTCTTGGCCGGGCGCGGTGGCTCACGCCTGTAATCCTAGCTCTCTGGGAGGCCGAGGCGGGCAGATCGCTCAAGGTCAGGAGTTCGAAACCACCCTGAGCAAGAGCGAGACCCTGTCTCTACTATAAATAGAAATTAATTGGCCAACTAAAAGTATATATAAAAAAATTAGCCGGGCATAGTGGCACATGCCTGTAGTCCCAGCTACTTGGGAGGCTGAGGCAGAAGGATCGCTTGAGCCCAGAAGTTTGAGATTGCTGTGAGCTAGGCTGACGCCATGGCACTCACTCTAGCTTGGGCAACAGAGTGAGACTGTGTCTCAAAAAAAAAAAAAAAAAAACAACTCAAGTCTTTCCGATCCAACCATGGAAAATACACTAAAAAAAAATCGCCGAGAGGTTCTCCAGTTCTCCGGTGCCCCCAGAGGAGATGGCTTGGCCAGGGGCTGCGCCGACATCCTGGCCCCTTGGGGATGGGGTGGGGGGCCCTCGGCTGGTACCCCTCCCTGGGGCCTGGAGCGGGTGGGCGGCCCCCTGCCCACTGGGGCAGCACCAGTCGTGGGAGAAGCAGCGTCTCTATTTGGTCTCAGAGGCGGGGGCCGCGCCAGGTCCGGAGGGCCGAGGTCAAGTGGTCCGGCTGGGGCCGTCCAGGTGGGCTGGTGTCCTGTGGGACCAAGACTAGGAGCCCAGGAGCGTCCACAGCACGGGGACGGTGCTGAGGAAGAGGTGGCAGCTGCCTAGACCACTGCACGAGTTATTGCTGGTGAAGATTGGCTCGGGAGCTTCATACAGGGTCTCGTCTGGGGGTACACGGAAACGGACAGTCAGTGGGCCACCCTGACTCCCCCTGGGCTCCCCAGGTGCCACCTGGCCTCAGTGCGTTCCTTGTCCCACCAGCCAGGCCCTTCCGACCCTCCTGGGATGTCTCTGAGTGAAGGAGCTGAAATATTTGCAGATTGGGAAACTGAGGCTCAGATGCGGGGCCTGCCCCAGCCATGGCTGAGGGTGGGGGACTCCCTACATCCCACTCTTCCGACCACTCACTGCTTAGGGGGTTTTAGGACACCGGGGTGGGGGTCTGGATCCTGCTCGCCCCACTGCACACTTACTAGTCGGCCGCACATAAACCTTCAGTCGCAGGCAGGGCCTGTCCACAGTATTGGGAGGCGTGGCAGCTGGAAGGGAGAGGATGAGGGTTAGAGGCGCAGGGGCTCTCGTTGTCCCAGACCTGGGGCTGAACCCTCCTGTCCCACCTTGGTGACTCAACCCTGACCCCAGGTGAGAATCCACCCATAAAACTCCTAATCATTTGTCAAAGCCCCAGACATCAATGCCCCTCTGTTTCCCAGCAGTCCTCCTGCACACTTCCCCCGCCCCTCCCTCTTCCCAATCCTGGCCCCAGGATATCCATGTCTTTGTCCTGCTCTGCCCCACCCCAGGACAGGCACAGGGAGAGATTTGAAAGTGATGAATAAAAATGTTTGTTTTCAATCCAATGGCAAAAAATTGGGTAGCCAAATTTTGGGGGAGCCCAAATGGACCAGGCTCAAAATCCCTGCTCTGTGGGTGCCCGTGGGCAAGTCACTTCTCTCTGTGCCTCCCCTGGCACACAGTAGGTGCTCCCGAAAAGATTATTTTCCACCTGGGAGACAAGGAGAGCCAGTTACCCTAGGAAGGATGCAGCGTTCCCACCCCACCCGGAGAGGGACCCAGAGTGCCCGAGGTCACACGGAGGCAGAAGCCACACGCAGTTCTCCTGCCAAAATTTCCACCGTCATTCTCCCTGCTCTGCTCCTCAGCCCACCAGAGAAGTGCCCTGGCGTGGGGTGGGGGACTCTGCAGTGTCGGGGTGAGTCAGGAGGGGAGATGGAAGGAGGCCTGAACCCCAGTCGGGGCCAGCAGAGAGGACACACGTGGACAGGAGTGAGGAGGTGTGGGTGCACACGCACGCACACGCAGAGAGGAGGTCAGGCTGCCCCTGCCAGGCCCAGGGCCCCCAAGCAGCCTGACTCTCGGCGGCCGCCACCTCTGCCGGCCCCCCAGAAACCCCCAAGGCTGCAAGATGAAGATAGAAAGCACGTAATAAAAATAACATTCGTCACAGAGATAGGACGAATAATTACAATAATTATCTTTATGAAACTCCTGTCTCAGAAAGAAAAATGTAATTTTTCTTATATTACAGGGACGTAATTTAAACACCTTCTTTCCCCCTCCCCCATCCACTTCTTCCCTGAATTAAAAGGGAAAAAGCCAAAGCGAGCAGAGAAAGGAACCGGGGTCTTGTAAGGTTTAATTCCACACAGCGGGAGCTGGGTGTGCAGGTGCCCTGGCCCCGTCACGCAGCCCTGGGGGCAGATCCCAGCTTGCCCCCATCAGCTCCCCAGCACTCCCCAGATGCTGAGAAACAGCGATCCCCCACCATGGGATGCCTCTCTCAGAGCCATGGCCCAGGCATCAAGTGCAACGTGTCATCCCCATCTCACGGTGGGCAGTACCTTGACGCCCGTGTTCCTGGCCAAGGTCATGGCCAAGCAGGGTCTCCAACCTGGGCCCAACTCTGCGGTCAGGGGAGGAAGAAGCGAGCCTGGGACCCCGACCAGCAACAGGAAGGGGCACCCTTCCCCAACCCCACCCAGCCGGCATGCAGCTGTGGCTAACCAATCTGCAGTTGGAGACCCCACCATTATCTGGGGCCTGGGGTGCCCAGGTGGGCGGGTGGGGGGGAGTCCCGGGAGATCCCTGCCCTGTCTGGCCTGCGGCTGGCGCAGAACAAAGGATGTGCCTTACACTGTGGCTTCCACCACGCTCCCCTCCCTCGCCGGGCTCTGGATGTCTCAGTTTCCCCCCTCAGTATGCTGGGGGGCAAGGGGGGTCTCAGTGTTGGGAGACTGAGGTAGGCCCATCGGCTTCCCCAGCCAGAGGCCGAGTGGTCTGAACTGGAGGCCGAGGTCACACTCCTGTGGGTGTGTGGGCATATGTGTGTGCGTGTGTGTGGCCTCAGCCTTGCTCGGACCCTCAGTTTTCCTATCTGCAAACAGGGACAGTGACACTCCTGGCTTGCTGGGAGGTGACAGTCCTTTACATCCTGGAAATGAGATGGAGATCACGGCCCGACACAGCTGCACACAGCCCCGCCCCCAACCACCAGGCTCCGCCTCACCCCTCACCCAGACATCACCCTTGCCCTGGCCCCGCCCAGAACTGGGACCTGGCCCCACCCAAAGGCTCCCTGGCCACAGGCCCCGCCCTTGGCATGGCCCCGCCTTCGTCCCATTCCCGGCTGCAGGCCCCGCCCCTCACCCAGACACCACCCAGGCCGTACCCAGAACCGGGACACAACCCCGGCCCCTCGACATGGCCCCGCCCCCACTCACAGGTGTAGTAATACCCCGCCCACTCACAGATGCACTAGCCCCGCCCCGGCTCAGGTCCCGCCCCCTCACAGAGGTACTACTCGTGGCCCCGCCCCCTCAAGATGTAGTAGTGCCCTGGCCCCGCCCGCCCCGCCCAGTCACAGCTGCAGCAGGACCCGTGGCCCCACCCCGGCTCCCCCGCCCCGCCCACTCAAGGATGTAGTAGCGCGCTGGCCCCGCCCCACCCCGCCCATCCACAGCTGTAGCAGTACCCGTGGCCCCACCCCGCCCACTCACAGATGTAGTAGTACTCGTGGCCCGGCCGGAACTCGAAGCCCAGCGAGAAGGGCGTGAAGAGCTGGAACTTCTCCGAAAACTTGAGTGGACCCCCGGGCGCGGCCGGCCGATTGCACTCCCAGCGCTTGAAGCCGCGCTGGCGGTGGTCGCAAGACGCGTGGCCCTCGCCGCTGACCATGTACAGCACGTAGCGCTCCATGCGCTCGGCCGGCGGCAGCGGCGCGCCGTAGTGCGGGCAGTAGATGTCCAGGTAGTCGTTGATGCTCACCTCCACGGTGTAGCCGCCGCCCGGTCCGCCCGTGTGGAACCTGCGGGGTGGGGTCAGCGGGGGGCGGGGTCAGCAGGGAGGTCACCATGGGGGCGTGGTCAGCGCGGGGAGCGGGGTCACCGGCTGGAGCGAGGTCACTGGCTGGAGGGGTGCGCGCTCCCTCAAGGACGGCTCCAGCTGGGAGCCTGGCACTGCCCCGCCCGCGTACCTCAGTGTCCCAGGCAGGACCGCAGCAGGGCTGACCGTGGGCCAGCTGGCACGTGGACCCCTCCGTGCGAGCGGGCTGGGGGTCCAGACTCCCGCACCTCCGCACAAGCCGTTCCCTCCACCCGAAATTCCGGCTCCAGAAACTGCTGCTTAAGGTCCCCGCCCCCTCCTCCAGGCATCCCCCCGCCCACCAGACACAGCTTGTCCCCTTTCCTTCTGCACCTGCCAAGGAGGACCAGGATGGCACAGGGACACAGGAGGCCGTGGGTGCCTGCCGGATCCCACTGGGGCAAGCTCTACCCTCACCCTGGCCTCAGTTTCCCTGAAGGGAACGGGACTTGGAGTGAAGGACACATCAGGCCCCCTCCCTCAGCTCCTGGGGTTGCACCCATGCCCAGCACAGAGGCGCCCACCCTGCCCATCCCAGAAGTCCCCAGTGAGTCCCTGCACCCTCTGCACATCTCGAACCCTGAAACCTCCTGAGCCCCAAGAATCCAGCAGCCACCCCCCAACCTCCCGGCCACCTCACGGGGTTCCCCTGCTCCCGACACCTCAGCACCCCAGCCTTGGCCTGGGAGGTCCCCTTAGACACAGCTAGGAGCCGCTTCCTCCTGGAAACCCCCCTGAACCAGCCTCCTCTGCAAGGACGGAGGTCGGGTGAGGAGGACCTGCTCTCCCCTTCCCTGACCACCTCCGGCAGCTGCGGCAGGAGCCCTCAGATCTCCTGTATGTGGTCCCCAGGGTCCCTGTCATGTAACGCGGCCTGGCCAAGGGGGACACATGGGAGGACCTGAGGAGGACTTAGCACATAAAAGACCTGGGCAGGGAGGGATGGGGAGGGCTCCTCACGCTACTCCTGCCTCCTCCTCCTGCTCCAGCTGGGGAAACTGAGGCCCAGCCAGGGTGGGTGCAGGCTGCCCCGTCCCAGCCTCGCCCCTGCCTCTATGCCCAGCACACTAGCCGCCACCCAGCCTGCAGGAGGGAGCCCACGCGGCTCCCATGCCGTGTGCACTAATTGGCACAGCAGGGATGTGAGGGGTGGTCCCCCCCCCCCCGGGGCCTGAGAGGCTGCATGGGGCGAGGCCAAGGGTTCCCGGGTCCTCACAGTGAGATGAGGCAGTCTGGAGTTCATGTCCATTGTGACTCAGTTTCCCCAGCAGTCGCCAAGGATCCAGCCCAAAGATTTCAAGAGCAAAGAATTTCAGGGTCATGAACCAGAGACAGTGGTGACCCCTGGCCCTTCCTCCTCCTCTGTTGGATTCGTCCAAGGTTGGGGAGCTCAACCCACACCCTTCATCACCCGCTGTGGGTCTGCCGCAGAGGCAGGGAGGACGACGTGCTGCACAGGGAATCTCTGTCTGACGAGAGACTCAGAGGTCGGGGTCCATCTGGGCCTCAACAGCCTTGTAGTTCTGGGCTCAGGTGGATCCGAGCCCAGTTGGGTGTCGAGGTTCCACCCCTTCTCAGAGCCTCATTTTCCTCTCTGTGCAGCAGGATGGTCCTCGTGGCCACTGGGAAAGCTCCAGGCGTGTATACAGTGGGGACAGGCTGGGACTGGGGCAGGCCTATGACTCAGGCTGCCCATTGGCCCGCCTCATCCTCCGGCCCCTGGGGCAGGATCAATGCGGAATGCGCTCCAGTCTTTTTGAAAAGTCATTTCGCTCCTTCCCGGCCCCAATGAAAGCACCATTGATCAGTCAATCGATGTGGCAGAGGCCCAACTCCAGCCCAGGGACCCGCCCACACCCAGGCCACCCTGCCCAGGAGGCCTCTGTGGGGAGGACCACAGGTGAGGGTCCCACCCCCTAGTCCCCTCAGCCCTCAGTTTCCCCTCTGGTCCCTGTGTCAACACCTAGTGATCAACAGCCAGCTTGGAAGAAAACTTGAGACGGAAACGGACTCCAACAGTGAGGCCTTGGCACCAGCCCTCCCCTCCCACATTGTGCCTGCCTTCCTGGCCCGAGTCTGATACCACCACGTTCTCTCCTCCCATTTCATCTTCAGTAAAACATCAGAGACCCAGGTAACCGCTCTGCTGGCTGTGAGGCCAGATGCCCCAGCCCCACCAGACTCCGGGATCCCCCAAACCCAAGTCGCTTTTCTGCATGTGAATCAGACCCTGTGACCCACCAGCTCAAAGCCCTCCATCATCCGCTCCTCAGGGCTTAGAATAAAGTCCACACCCTGCCCAGGCCCTGTGATGCCTCACCACCCTACCCTCATCATCTCAGTCTCCCCAAGCCTTGCTCCCTGCCCTGTTCACACCCCAGGGCCTTTGTACGTGCTGTTCCAGCCGCCTGAAATGCTGTTCCTCCATTTCCTCCCATAGCTCAACTCCACATCAGCCCTTCACATGGTTTGTGTCTGTCTCCCCAGACCATGAACTTGGCCTCCTCCTTCACCCCTTCCCCCGTAGCCTGTACCGGCCCTCAATGCATGTCTGTTACTCGAATGAGTGAATTTAAAAGGCCAAGACTCAAGGACTCTGAGGTGCTAAAGTCGTGGGGAGCAGAAAGCAGTTCCTAGATGTATTGGGTGGGGGACCCCAGGCAGGCAGGTCCTAGGGGAACCCCTCCCCAGCTCTGGCTGCCTGAGTGGGCCACTTTTTTCCCTTCCCATCTCTAAAATAGTGTCGGCCTTGCTGCGTCGGCATTCCGGCTTCCAAGTTGGCAGCTGAGCCAGGGGAGGGCACCTTGCCCCTGTTCAGGGTGGCGCCTGCTGGGGGGAGGAGGCCCAACCCCAAAACCCAGCCTGCTGAGAGCGAGACAAAGTCCCCACTCCCTCCATTAGTGTGAAGCCAGGATATGCAAATGATCCTCCATGGGAGCGGCAGATAGAGATCGAAATTCTCACTAAGGGGTTAATGACTGATTTGGGATCTCTTCCCAGACAGGGAGAGGGAGCCCCAGAAGCTTTCTTCCCTCCCATTCTCCCCCCACCCCGCACCTTCCCCAGCTCTCCTGGCAGGTGCCAGCATCCACTCCTCCAGGCAGCCCTCCTGGCCCCAAGCACAGCCTCGCTGGCCACTCAGCCTGGGCCATCCTACCCTGCCCACCCATCGCCCCCTCCCGGCAACCACCCAGCCTGCAGCTAATTAGCTCCAATCCGGGGATTGTCAACTCATTAGACACTAATAGCAAAGCAACTAATTAGGAGTCTCGCCCAAAACTGGGGGTGGGGCGTGGGCTGGGCTGTCGTCCCAGATTGGAAACTGAGGCAGGAGTGGGGCTGCCAGCAGGACCCCTGTGGCCGGGAAGGTGGGCACCTTCCCACCCCACACCAGGCGGGTCCCTCCCTCTGCCTCTCAGGGTGGGAGGGTTCTGGGCCCATCCCCATCTCTCTAGCTGGGTTAAGAAGCGCCTGGGGGCACCCAGGCCCGCCCCGTGAACAGACAGGGTCCCAAGGCCCAGCAGAGGGCAGAGCTCGCCGGCCCCTCCTGCCACCCCCGGTGGGGCACGGTGCCCACCCCAGGCTTTTTGAGGGGCCGAAGAGATGTCACCCCCACCTGAGGACTGACCAGCTCTCCTCCTGCCTGGGGGCTGGGCAGGACCTCCAGGGAAATGAAGATCCCCAGATACTGCAGGGTCAGCCCCAGAGAGGATGACGGTGGCCTCGTGGGTGCAAGAGGGTAAACTGAGGCAGGAGTCCCAGAGCCAAAGCAAGAGAGAGAAAAAACGTAACCAGGTCGGGGAGCCAGAACTTGCAGGGTCAGCTGCACCCAGGCCTCGGCTGGGGACACCAGGGGCTGTGCCCGACTTCCCAGTGGTCTTGCAGAGTGAGTCACTCTTGCTCAGGGCCGTGGCAGTTTTGCCCATGCAGGGAGGGCCCTCCACCCATAGGGCAGGTGACCAGGGTGTGCAAGGCAGCAGGGCAGGGTGGGTGAGGGAGCCCAGGCTGTGAATGAGGCCCTTTGAAGCCCAGATCCCTGGGTCATACGGGGAGACCAAGGTGCGGCGGCTGAGCCCTCCCCAGCCAGGCCCCCACGGCAACCTGGTGCGGGAGCAGGCGCGGGGACCAGCCCCCCAAGGCTGGCTGGGCCAAGGAGTTCAAACGTCTGGGTGAGGTTAAAACAAAAATCCCGCCGGCTTGTCTGCTCCTCTGCCGAGCAAGCGTTCCGCCGGTGTCTGGGATGCGGCAGCCCCGCGGGGGACGGGGACAGGCGGCAGCTCTGCCCCTCTCCCCAGCACGGCCCACGCTGGGGGTGGGGGATAAAGCCAGGCGGTCCCTCGGGTCCCACAGCCCGGAGAGACAAATCCTCCACAAGCAACGGCTGGGCCGCGTCACGGTTCCGAGCAGGAGGGAAGAGGGTGCTGTCGTGGGGAACACACGGCCCCAGGGTGCAGGACCTGCATCCCTGTGGGCCTGGCTCTGTGTGAAGGAACGGAAACCACCTGCCCCACAAAAGTGCCACCTCGCAGACTCCACTGATGCACCTGCCAGCCGAGAGCAACCTTCCACCTCCACTGTGACCCCAAGGGAGCCCTGCAGGGTGCCCTGCAGCCCACCCCCAGGGCCCCCAGCCCCAGAAATGGTGGGAGGTCGAATCCCACTGTGTTAACAACAGGAAGGCCTGGGTGTCCAGTCAGAGCCCTGGAAGCCCAGAGATGGGGAGAGACAGAGACCCAGAGACACAGAGACCCCCAGGCATCAGCTGGAACACAACCTGGAACACTTGGGGGCCGGCCTGAGACTGGGCACACCGGCTACCAAAGGCCTTTCCTCTCCAGCACGGGAGCTGCCTCAGTTTCCCTCTCTGTGCGGGGGCAACTGAGCCCCTTGGGTCACGCTCGTGCCTTGCCTTGTTCACACCATGCTGAGCTGCCAACCCACCGGGCCCGCATGGGGCCAAGTCATCCCAGTTCGCAAGAGCGGGCGCGGGTGAATTGCTCCAAGCAGCAAAGCCGCCCGCTGGACGTCACGCCCCGGCCTCCCAGACCCCAGAGTCTGAGCCCGGGTGCCCCACAGCCTCCCGGCCCCCAGCCTCAGGCCCTGAATCCCCCAGGCCCACCCCCTCGCTTCCCACGCCCCCCCAGCGCTGGGCAGCCAAGATTCACACAAAACAAAAAACTCTCATGCGGCAAAACATGGCGTCGCCCCCTTCAAAGCTGGTTCCCCCAGAGGCCAAGGGAGGCCAGCAGAGCCACAGACGCTGGGTCATCTCTGCCATGGCAGAGACTCCTCCCTTGGAGACCCGGCCCCTGCCCACGTCGCCATTTTCCTAGCCAGGAGCTGGAGAGGGGAGCCTGGCCACTGCTCGCACCGGAGCGCCATGGGGTCCTTGGGGACCCAGGGAGGGCAGCTGCTGCCAGAGCTGCCCAGTGGGGGCAGGCACCAACCCCAGCGACCCCAACCCCAGTCAGCACAGGGTCCACAGGTGCTGAGGGTTTCCACTCAGGAGTGGGACTCCCAGGGACAGCAAGCGTCCTACGTCGTGCCTGCTCTGAGCCTCCAGGGCCTGTGTGCACACGGGAGGGACCTGCTCTGCTCCAGGGAAGGAGAGGAAGGGCCAGCGTGGGGTCATCAGTGTGGACCATTCTGGGGCTGCGGCTGCTCCCACAGGCCCTGAGACCGCAGGAGTTGCCTCCACACAGACACACTTGCACGGCTGCAGGCATGCACCCCATGCAGATGTGTACATATGTATGCACTCCATGCATGGACATGGACACGCATGCACCTCACACGCAGACTGCATGTGGGCCTCAGATACCACAGACGTTCCATGCACAGACAGGCTCATGCATAGGTGTGGGTGCACCAGCGACACCAGCATGCTCACATGCACACATGTGCACTCCATGCAACATCATGCACACATTCGTGCAAACACGCCAGAGCCAGCGCCGCCGAGCACATAGTAGACTCGTGACACTATGCCACATGCAGACATGTATGTGCACCCCCACACACAGACACACACCTCCTAGGTCTCCCCAGGACATCCTCGTGTCATGCAGAAAACATGCAGTCACACATACGGCCATAACCTGCAGCCCAACGTGACTCCCGGGCACATCTGCACCCCCACCCATGACAGCGCACAGGAGCAGCCATGAGGGAAATGCCATGGCCTGGCCAGGTCCAAACCAACAGTCCCCTGGCCCAGTCCAGCCCGGCTGGGGACAGGCCCAGAGACACCCAGTGGCCAGCTCCGGGGCACCAAGCCCAGGTGGGGCGGGTCAAACAGACGGGGATGGTCAGCCGGTGGCCCCAGGGGGGCCGCACCCTATAGTGGCCGGAGGAGGCAGGTGCAGGGCTCCCTCGGCGACCTCTGCCAACCGCATGTGCGTAGGAGATGCACTTCACAGCAGTGACAATGTGACTCGGGAAACACAGCCACGTCCTTGTCACCTCTTGCGGGGTCCAGGCTGGGCGGGCGGGAGGGGTGGCCAGGCTTGCTGCAACGCTGCATCTGCCCGTGTGTCCCCGATCCAAGCCCACCAGTGCCGCCAGTGCCCACCCTGCCTGTCAGACCCCTAGGCCTTTTGTGTGTGCCCCCCGCTCAGACTCGGGGTCCTTTCATCCCCCACACGCCTCCTCCACCGGCCTCTCTGCCCAGACCCCATGCTGGTCTCTCCCAGCCAGCCCAGGCTCACACCTCAGGCCTGGCCGCCAGCGCTATACTCTCCCCAGGCCAGTATCCCCACCAGTAGGTCCTCATGGACGCAGAGGCCCAAAACCACCCCCTTTGCCAGGCTGGACACCCTCCTCACCCAAGCACAGCTGCTGGCCTAGCTACCCCTGGACACCAAATCTCCCGAGGGCTGTAGAGCCCCTCCTGCCACGGAGCCCTCCAACCTCGGCGATGAAGCCCGGACGCCGGACGGGTCTGGGCCCTGGGTCCCACTGCAGGGTGTCGGGTGCCATCCCCAGCACCCTGGATGCCACACGCCGGAGACAGAGAGAAGGGGGAGGCCCTGGCACTGCCTAAGTCTGCTCTGCGGCCCAGCAAGGCCGTGTCCTCGGGCAGTGGTCCGAGCCTGGCTGTCACGTCAGACACGGAGCAACAGGAGGTGGCCAAGAGGCCAGCCCAAGCCAGGCACTGGGGAGGCCACCTCTGTCCCTTGGGCGGGGATCCTGCCCGCAGCCCACAGCCCCGAGGCAGGTGAGGGCAGCAGGACAGCCCGGCCAACCCCTTCCCTCCCTGTTCCTGGCTCCTTGTTTGGCGTTTGCTAGAACAAAGGACAGGCCACGCCGGGACGGGAGATTCTGGAGCTAAAACCAAAAACTTGGGCCGGGGAAGCACTGCCCGCTGGGCTCCCCGCGTGGCCAGCGACGGGGAAGAGCCTTAATCAAACCCACATGTGACCAGCACAGCGGGCATCATGGGGACAGGCTCTGCGGTGGCCCAGCTGTCCCTCTGAGGCCCGGGGTCCCTGCCCTCAGTCCCCTGGGTCCCGACCCCACAGCCAGGCAACGGTGAGGGTTAGGTCTTCGCACTGTCCCCACCCCCACGGCGGAACACGGCCTGCCCTTGTCCCAGAGCCTGCCTCAAAGACGGCCCTTTATGCAACTTTCCGCCTGGGGATCGGGGACAGCAAGAGACAGCAGGGGACAGGGAGGGATGCTGGGATCCGGAGGGCAGCTTGGCCAGCAGAGGAAGTGGCTGGAAAACAGGGAGAAAGTGACCAGTGGTGGCAGAGGAGCAGGGAGGCCGGCTTGGCCCCCTCACGTGCAGCCCAGCCAGACAAGAGCCTGAGTGCTGGGGCTGACCACCAAGCCTCAGGACCCCAAAGCCCTGTTTCCCATGGGACCCTCAGCCCGCTCTGGCCCTGGGGACCCCAGAATGGCCCAGAGTGCTCTGCCGATGTCCAGGATGTGGTCAGTCCCCAGTAAACTTTTCTCACCCTGACTATCGGGGTCTTCCGCCACCCCCCAGATTATACCCAGCGCACAGCCCGGACCTGACCCAAAACATGGGGAACCATGCAGCAGGCGGGTGGGGCACTTCGGCCGGGCGTGGCAGGCTGGGCGCCAGGCCACCTGGGTCCCTGCCCCAAGGCTCCCCCCCCCCCCGCCGTGACCTTGAGACAGCCACTCATCCCAGTTTCCTGGTCAGCGTCAGGAGGACAGAAGAGGACACTACCCTGGTGCACCTCCCAAGACTGACCCTATCCCCCTGGGCCGCCCGGTCTCCCTACAAAGCCATGCCCAGGGGCCCCCTGGAGTGGACGCAGACGCTGGGTCCTGAGGGAGGGACATTCCAACTTCCCCAAGTTTATCTGGGGACCCACCAGCAGGACGCACCCACAGACCCTTCGCACCGAGGGCCACTGCCCCCACCCCAGCAGGCAGCTCAGTGCCAAGGTCCCTGGGGATCCCCACCAAACTGCGCAACCCACGGGGGTCCCCAGAGAGGCCGGTGGAGCAGGGGGTCCCCCAAGTCAGGCATGGAACTCCGGGGCTGCACGGCTTCTGAGGGTGCCGGAAGGGTTGCCCGAACTCCAGAAGACGTCGGCGCTCTGGGGAATGTGGGGCGCGAGTCCCCCGGTCTGCGGGGCAGTGGGGCGCCCTGTGGGGGATGCTCAAACAGCGGCGAGTCCCCCGAACTCTGGGGGGCCGCAACTCCCTGGGGGGCTTCCGGGGGAAGCGGCGCCTCCGCCCCGGAGGCAGCGCGCGCAGGAGCGCCGCGATCCCGGGCGGGGGCCGGCGCGGCGTGGGGGGCCGTCCGGGGTCCTGCGGCGCCCCCGCCGCGGCCGCGCTCACCTGGGGTTGCTGCGGTTCCAGTAGACGGCGTAGCGGTCCGAGTTGGCGCGGGCGGCGTCCTCGGCGCGCGCGAAGGGCGGCGGCGGCAGCGACAGCAGCAGCAACAGCAGCGGCAGCAGCGGCAGCTGCGGGCGCTGCGCGGGCGCCATGGCCCCGGTCCTGCCGCGCTCGCGCTCCCGCCGCCGCCTGCCAGCCGTCTCCGCCGCCGCCGAGCGGGCGGGCGCGGGGCGGGCGGGAGGAGGGTGCGGCGGCGCTTGGAGATCCCCGGCCGCCCCCGCCTCCGCGCGCGCGACCTCGGGCGCCGGGAAGTCAGGCGGCGGGGCGGGGCGCCGGGGTCGCCCCTGCGCGGGACCCGCCGCGCGGACTCTCTCGGAGCGCGGGCCGCCGCCGCCGCGCCCGCCGGAAAGGGGCCGGGGCTCCGGCCTTTGTCCCGCCCGAGCGCAGGGAGGGCCGCGGGCGCCCCCTCCCGCCGTGCCCCGGCCGCGCGGGGGCTGGGCGGGGGTCTCCAGCCTGCGCCGCTGCCCCCCGCCCTGGCCGCGCCGTCGCAGACTCGTCCCCCCGTCCGGCTGCCGGGTCCTGGGGATCCTGCCCCGGCGACCCCAACTCCGCGCGCCCCCTACCAGCGCTGGTGCGTGCGCCCAGCCTCGGGTCTCCGAGGGGCTGGGGGCGCAAGGCCTCCACAGCCTCCGCACACTCCCCGGAGCCGCGCTGCGAGGCCTGGCGGAGCAGGACGACTGACCCCCGTCCTGGCTCCCCGATTCCAACGCGATCTGCTGCAGGGACACAAACCCAGACACAAAGTCCTTAGTCAGGCCCAGTGGCCTCCCAGCCTGAGCTCCCTGCCTGGGAGAGTTTTGGACTCCGGCTAAACAAAGTCTGAAGCAGGCCTGTCGCTGCCTCCCTGGGGGCCCCTGGGGACTCACTGCCCCTCTCTGGAGGCCCTCTCTGAGCCTGTTTTGTTCTCTGGAACAACAGTCTCTACCTCATCCCTAAGGGTGCCGGGCGCATAGTAGGTGGCCCAGTGCATGCCAAGTCTGACCAGAGTGAGATCCAGCTGGACAGCAAATAAGTCAACATGCGGGAATCCAACAGGCAGGGGAGGATGGGAAACATTCCCGGCAGAGGGTATGGCCCGAGCAAAGGCCCAGTGCTGTACCTGTGCAGGGAACCCAAAGCCACCTCTCTTCCTAGGAGGCTGACCACAGGCAAGGCGCTGGGGCCTGTCCTCCATGTATGCCCTTATGCACACTAAGCTTGTGAAGGGTACACTGTCACCAAGAGCTGGCTGCTGGACAGAGCCAATACTGCCCAGCCAGGTTCTACTCTCTGGGTGCAGGAGAAGGAACCCCACTCTCAGAGCCAAGCCCTCTTGAACTGGAAGGTCCCCAAGTGAGGGATCATTGAAACTCCTTGTGGGGACTGTGAGAACCCAGAGGTTGGCGCACTAGCCTGTGCCTCAGCAAGCAGAATGGCAAATGGACCCAGCACAGCCACATGCCTCTAGTATGTGCATGTCCCATGTCCCGTATGCACCCTCCTTTCCCAAGGGGCCACACCATCTGACCTTTGCTCAGTCTGTACCCTGCCTGGAAGTCCTTCCCTCTGTCTCTTCCTGTTAAAGTCTGTTCCACCCTGTGCCCCAACCTCTCCACTCTCTGCCCTGCAGGGGGGTCAGCCCAATGCTCTGGGTGCTCTGGGCTCAAGATCTTAGCCGGGCGCGGTGGCTCACGCCTGTAATCCTAGCACTCTGGGACGCTGAGGCGGGCGGATCGCTCAAGGTCAGGAGTTCGAAACCAGCCTGAGCAAGAGTGAGACCCCGTCTCTACTATAAATAGAAAGAAAGAAATTAATTGGCCAACTAAAGATTTATATAGAAAAAAATTAGCCGGGCATGGTGGCGCATGCCTGTAGTCCCAGCTACGTGGGAGGCTGAGGCAGAAGGATTGCTTGAGCCCAGGGGTTTGAGGTTGCTGTGAGCTAAGCTGACGCCATGGCACTCACTCTAGCCAGGGCAACATAGTGAGACTCTGTCTCAAAAAAAAAAAAAAAAAAGATCTTGTCTCCCAATCTGGCTACAGATGCCCCAGTTTGAAGGCCCAGGCCAGGCCCAGGTGGACCCTCAGTGGAGGGTGGCAACCTGCCCCAGGCAGTGGCTGGGCAGGCCCCAGAGACTCAGGGTCACCTGCCAGGGCCTTTGGACTTAGGCTCTGGGCACCCAGAAGTGGGAGTGAGGGCCTGGAGTTCCAGTGATACAGGGCTCCTATGGCCCAGGCAGGCAGGGGGCCTTCCCCGGCAACTCCGTCTGGTCTGGCTCTTTGGGGAGCACAGGGGCCGGCCCCTCCTGGAGGGGAGCACAAGATATGGGGCCACCAGCCTGGGCTCTCTGTGTGTCCGGCCCAGACCCAGTATTTTGCCAGGGGAGAATGGGCATTCTGGAAGCTTCCCCTGTCCTGGGACAAGAACCCCCCTCGTACTTCATGGGACCTCAGAGGTTGAGAGGGGTCGGCTGGGGAGGGCATCGTTTCTCTTGAACTGCACAGGCCTTGGACCTGCCCAAGTGGGAGCCAGAAGGGCACCCGGGCCGAGGGGACCACCTCAAAAAGGCCTGGCCGGGCAGCTCATTTGCATGCAGGGGCCACCAAGGCAGGAGCTGCCGCTGCCGCCACCGCCGCCACCGCCAAGCGGATTTGAGCAGAAGCTCCGTTTTCTTTCTGTTCTTGTCTCTTTCTCAAGGTCAGAGCCCGAGCAGGGACAGGAACAAAGGCGGCTCGTCCCCCATTCAACCTCCCTGTGCCCGCCGACCTCTCCGAGTGGAAGGGGCCGGGGAGGGGAGGGCAGGGCAGGGTAGCCTGAGGCCCAGCCCTGGCAAGCCTGCTCCAGGGAGCCCCTGTCTCGCCAGGGGGCCTCTGTGGGTGCCCAAGAAGCCCTGTCCCCCCAGGGCTGGGGGCCCTTCCAGCTTCCAGGCTTAGCCCGCAGGGGCTTGCTGAGGCCAAGGGGTCACTCTGGAATAAGCTTCCTTTGGAGTCAAGGGTCAGAAGTCAGGCTCACTCTGGGGACAGGGGCTGCTCAGGGTCAGGAGTTATCCAGGGTCAGCCATCAGCACCAGGCCAGGACCCAGGGCAGGGTCTTTGGTGAGGGTTTGCCCCGGACTCCGGGAGGGTCTTTCTTGTCTGCCCCTGGCCTGCGCCCAGCACCCGGGCCCGTCTCCCACCGCCTGCACGCACCTTGGCAGCCCGCATGGCAAGGCTGTGGGGCTGGGGATCAGGTCCGCAGCCCCTCAGCCTTCAAAGGCTGCCTTGCCGTGGAGGAAGCTAAAAATATGCGGGGAGAAATTTCTCATTACGGAATAAATTGGACCAAATCCGCTGCCTGCTCCAGCTCGAACGGTTTTCAGAAGCCCCATCTCGGCCAGGCAGGGACCGGGCGCTAGGGTCGTCACGGGGTGGGGGGGCAGGTTGCTCCGCTCCTGGTGGGAACCCCAACCCACCGCCCACATCCCTCTCCCGCCTGGGGAGTGGGACCCAGCCCCAGGGTCCAGCAGGGTTTCACCTGGGCTTTAGGTCCTTGTCCTTGAAAATAAAAATGTGTCCCTTTCTCTTGCTGGTAAATTAAAATGCCCATCTCCCTGTGTACTAGGCCCTTGAAATCTCAGCTTGGACCCCAAGATAGCGGCAACCCCCATGGTCTGGCCAGTCAGGGACCGACCACACCCCTCCCTCACCCTCCTGCCTCCCTCCTACACCCCTGGCTCCAGGTGCTGACACAGATCTGAGCTCCAGTGTCCAGACACCAGCAGTGTTTACAACTCCCCGCCCACACGGTGCCTCACAGGCACCGCCAGCTCTGCTAGTGACCAAGGTACAGGATTTCATGTTTATGGTGTTTTAATGAAGTATACATAAGTAGCCACACGTGGCCTCCTATCCACAGCAAAGCTCTTGCTGTCGCAGGGCCTTGCTTGCCCGGGGCACGGACATCGGAGGCCCAGGGCCCCTACAGAGGAGGAGACAGGGCAAGAGTCTGACCTCGGTGACCCCGGGGAGGGGCACAGCATCCTCAAGTATGGTCCCCTGGGCGAGCATGGTGCAGCGTGTGGGCCATGTCCGTGGGATGCCCTGGTGCTAGGGCCAGAGCCCTATCCCCAACTAACCAGGAAATGCCGGCAGGCAGCTGCCCACACCAGCCGAGCTCGAGCCACCCCCTTAAGGACCCCAGCGTGTCCAGCCTGCGGGGCTGATGCACAGCGTCCATCTGTCCCCACTTCCCAGATGGAGAAGCTGGAGCCTCATAGCCAGTCAACGAGGACCCCCGCCTGGACCCCTGGCCACAGGGTCCATTCGCTGCTTGTCCAGCGGCACATGGTGGGGATGCCGTGTATTGTGTCCCGCGAGGCTGTGTCCATCCCATATGTGTGACCATCTGTGTTGCATGTCCTGTGTCTGCGTGGTTGGGTTTTGTGCCTGTGCATGTGGGTTTGAGTGCCTGAGGTGGCGTTGCCAGGAGCCCCCTTCCGTGCTCCCAAGCGATCGCGCGCGCGCACACACGCACACACGCATGTGCACACATGCGGAGGGCCAGCTGGGACCCGGGGCCTTTCATCTCGCGCTGACAGGCCCCTCTCTGGCTTTTAGCCTCCGAGAACTCCCAGCTAACAGCGCATTAACCTTGGTGGGGGCTGCCAATTACTCCCGCTAACGCTGGGGTGGGGAGGGACGGCGGACCAGCCCTGACAGGCCAAGGGGAAGGGAAGAGGCGGAGCCCCCTCTCTCCGCCAAGGGGGCAGGAGGCAGGGGACTGGGGGAGCAGCCTGTTCCGGCTCTGGATGGCGCAGCTCGGGTCTCTCCTGACCTCATTAGAGTAATTAACGCGCCTTTTGAAGCTTGAGAAATCGCTCAGAGCTGTGGGAGGGGGCCACGGATCACAGGGTGGGGGCCTGAGATGGTGTCTTCACGCCTGTGAAAAGCATGTCCCAGTGGGTCGGACAGAGAGACAGAGACCAACAAACCATTGAGGGGTTGATGGAGAGACACAACCGGCGTTCAGAGGCAGAGATAGGTCCACAGGAACAGATGGGGAAACTGCAGCCAGAGCCCAAAGGCAGGGGTGCAGCCAGTCGGCCCCAGGCCCACGCACAGCCCTCCCTGCTGCCTGGGGCCTCCACCCTCACTTTGGGGGCTGCTCCTAAGGATCAGGCAGGGGGCAGGCAGCCAGGGAGGACTGCCTGGAGGAAGAAGGAGCTCAGGCTGCAGCAGGCAGGGATGGGGGTTCTTGAGGGGAAATGTGAGATGCTCAAGGGAGGCCACTAGGGATGAGGACAGTGGATCCTGACTGGAGCAGAGGCAGCCCTGGTGGTGGACAGGGACTCAAGCTGGATCCTGCAGGGTCACAAGGTCCTGGGGGGCAGCAGGCCCTGCCCATCCCATGGCGGGTATAGGGCAAGGTGGAGCTGGGGAAGAGATGCGGGGAATGGGCCGCACAGTGGGACCTGTTGGCCAGTGCTTTGGCCCCTGGGTAGAAACCTGCGTAGGGGGGAGGCCTTGTCACAGGAGGCCAGGCAGTGCGAGGTTGCCACCTAGTGGTCACTCTGCCTAATGACAGGGCGGCCGCGGCCTTGGGGGAACTCTGGCTAGGTGGCCACCGGCCTCCCCTAGGCCTCTCCAAGGCCAAACCCGCAGGGGGAGGCGGTGACAGGCCAGAGCTGGACACTGCCCAGACCCAGCAGCCTGCAGGAAGAACATGCCCACAGGGAAACCAATCTGGTGCCTTGCCCAGGGTGGAGGCTCTGCTTTTGGACTCCACAGGAGGTAGATTGGGGGGACTCAGGCTCTGGGAAACTCTAGTCCCCTACACCCGCTGCTCTGGGGATCCTCTGGAAGCTCCCCCAAGGGTGCTGATGGAGTGATGAGGGATCCCCGAGGGCATGGCCCTTGAGCCCAGGCTGAAGAGGCACAGAAGAGTGAGCCCCAAAGCAAGGGCTTTGACAGATGAATAGGAGTTCTCTCTAGGCCCAGAGGCGCCAGTGGCACAGCCATGTCCCAGGAGGCTGGGACAGATCCTCCTCCCTTCTCTGCCTACCACATGAGATTCCTCAACTGGCCCTCTAGACAGCTGGAGAAGCCCAGGTTGCTCACACATGGGGAAACTGAGGCCAGCTTGAGCCCCCGCTCTGCCATCTACCCACACCGGCTAAACCAAGACGCCTGGGTCTAGACGCAGCAGGGGACCGACGCCAGCTACAGAAACACTGCCACGTTTATTGTTCCCAGTCCAGTGGGAAGGCACTCCCAGACAGGCCCCTCAGGCCCCCTGCCCCCAGGGGACCGAGAGCAGCACAAGCCACAGTCCAGCAAGGGGGTCTCAGAGCCCTGAGCAGTGACTGTTGGGGCCCCTCTGGCTTCCATCACCTAAAATGCTGGCCAGGCAGAGGCGGCATCGGGGAGGCCAGGCTGCGCTGTCCAGGCAGAGGGTCAGGGAAGGCAGGCAGGCAGGCGGTGGCACAGGTTCTAGCAGAAGCGCTCAGGCTGGCACTTGGTCAGGCACCCAGGCCAGCAGGAGAACAGTCCGGGAGCGCTGGGCACTGAGGTGGGTCCAGTCTCTTGTCCATCTCCCGGGGCCGCTGGAAACGCCGCCTCCCCCCCTCACCATCTGGAAGGCAGGAAGGAAGGGATGAGAGGTGAGGCGTGGAGACGGCCCACCCCGCTGGGCAGAGGCAGCCGGGGCGTACCCACCTCAAACGGGGCAGGCAGGGGTGCTCTGCCCACAGGAGGGGACCGCGTGTTTGGACCTCTGCAGACCACCAGGGTCTGCTTCCCCTGTCTGCCCACCCTGCCTAGCTGTTTGCCTCAATGGGCCTCCCAGCCAGGAGGTGGATAGTGGCCACGGGGAGGTTCCCAGGCTGGTGTCTGATCTTAGGGTCCCCTACCTGTCCCCTGGTCTTGCCACCCCTAGCAAGTCGAGGTCCCCACAGCAGCCACACTGGAGCACACAGGTTTGTCACCCCCTGCTTAGGACCCTGCTGAGGCTGACACCCACTCTGCTCCCCAGGCTCTTCCCCATCCAGCCTCACTGCTGTCTGGCCTGCTGTTCCCCCTACCTGGAACACCCTTCCAGGAGCTGGTCCCATTAATACCACGAGGAGACCCTCTGTGACCCTCCTCCCCTTGACAGGACCCCGCAGTCAGTTCCCTACCTCTGACCTAGCTAGATCTTGACCATCAGGGTGGGGCCGAGAGCACATGCCCATTACTCCAAACACTGCATGTGGCCTCTTCCCCATTTTAAAGAAGCAGGAAATGGAGTCTGAGAGATGCTGAGCCTTGCCCAAGCTGGTTGAGGCCCAGCCACCACCGTCTGCTGCAACTACACTGATGACCCCGACCCTGCTGTTTCTGCAGCCCAGCTGCCCACCAAGAGGCCCCTGGGGGCGGGGGAGGGCTGCGCACCATCTCAGATTCCTGGTCTCAAAGACCGTCTCCTCGTCGCTGTCCATCGAGGCCATCTCGGTGGGGTCCTCGGTGTTGGCCAGGAGGCCATACCTCCTCCGTTGCGGCTTCTTCAACCTGGAAGCAGGTCCGAGCACACTGAGCGGCTCCTCCCCATGCCCCCTGCCCCTCCCTCTTTCCCCAGGACCCCAGGGCCCTGCTGCAAACTTTCCTGGTCTAGTTGGGTCTGTTTTTTTTTTAAAAACCAAATGTGAACAAATATGTCTGTTACTCTTACACCAAAATCGCCACGACAATTACTAATTGCTCCGGTGCCAATGACGTAGTTGGACCCTCTGCAGGTCCTCCCCTCGCCCCAAGCCGTGACCCCAACAGAAGGGTGTTGATATCACCCCATAGTATTCACGTAAACACAGAGTCTGGGGGTTTGTGGGAGAAGGGAGCTCCGCACCAAGGGCCTCTTGAAAAGCACCTAGACTTTGCCAGAGTAGTGACAGTGAGGGACACGGTAGTCCTTGCGTGATCAAGGCCCTTCCAGAGGGCGCCAAAGACCCCAAAGTGGGGCGGGCAGTTAGGGGCACAGGGATTCCGGCCATGGTCAGGGAAGGCGGGCGGCCCGGGGAGCGAGCGGGGACGCCGGGTGGCAGGGCCAGGGTCATGGACGAACAGAGCGGCGAACCCCCGAGGGTCGTGCGGGGCGGGGGCGCGCAGGCAGGGGCAGGACTCCGGGGTCGGGGGCGTGTCGGGGAGTCCGGGGGTCCCGGCCCGGCACTCTCCGGCCTCGGCTGTTCCGCCGGGGAAATGGGCAGCCGGGATCTCGCGGCGCGAGCGGGACCACGCCCAGCCATGCGGGACGCCGGCCCCCGGGAGCGTTACGTGACCGCCGGCACCGCCTGACCACGTGAGAAAGCCCACGCATCACCGGGCACGCCCACTCCAGTGGAGGGGCGGGGCCCGCGACCCGGCACGTGACGCGCGAGCGCGCGCTGATTGGCCGCGGCTGGTGACGCACCTGAAGGCCCGGATTAGGAAGTAGACCGCGGCCAGGCCGCACAGGCCCGTGAGCACGTAGAAGGAGCGCAGCAGCTGCGAGCCCAGCGGCCCCGGGGGGCGCGCTTGCGTGCTGTTGTGCGGCGCGCCCGGCTGGCTCCCGTTCGTCACGGCGGGTGGCGGCGAAAGCGTGGCCTGCGCAGGGCGCGGCGGTGGAGACACGGCCTCCCCGAGCCCGCGTACCAGCAGTAGCAGCAGCAGCAGCAGCAGCAACGCCGGGAGCGGCCGCGGCACCACGCGCGGCCCCATAGCCCGGCGGAAGGGGTAGCGGCGCCCCGCCCCTGCGCGCGGCTGTCACTCAGGCGTGCGGGGGCGCCCCCAGCCAATGGGGCGCAGGGGCGGGGCTTGGGCCTGTAATCGCCACTGGCTCCTCCTCTGGCTGGCGGCGCTCTAGGTCACCCACAGTGACCCGGGGCCCGCCAGGCCTGTTTCCTCCGCCCGGCCCAGGCTTGTGGCGCCAGCACGTGAGCCCGTGTGCACGACGCTGGAGTAGGGCAACCTCCCTCTTTGGCAGAGCCCGGCGTACCGCGGGAACCCCATGTGCCCTCAGGCTCCCTGAGAAACCGGCCTGCTTCACCCCACACCTCCCTAGGGCCGCGGTGCAGCCTGGGAGTGTGCACGGAGGAGTGTGCGGTGCCCTGACCATGGCAGGAGCTGGAGTCCTGCCCCGCCCAGCGCGCTCAACCCAGCTCCCAAGCCACCCGGTGGAGCAAGGGACAGCCCGGTCAGCAACGCGTCCCCACTTGGTTACGGCACAGACGAGGGGTTCCTGCGGTCCTTGCCTGGGTCCAGCTCCTGCCCTGACCCACCGAGGTCCTCCCTGCTCCACACAAGGTCAGGCCCGCCCTCAGCAGCCGCACCCGAAACCACAGACTCAACTTTCCGGTGCACACATTGGCACTTTATTAAACCCGCCTTTCCACGTCTTCCACCATCTTGGGCAAGGACCAGCCGCGGTGCCAGCCACCAGCGCCTTGGCCTGTCCTGTCCTCCGGGAATGGCCTGAAGTCCGGGGCCCGAACCTCATTGGCGAAACACCTACTGGAACGAGGGGGAGGGGTGAGGAGTGGACAGTGCCAGAGCCTGCATGTGCCATCCTGGGGGAGGGGGGTGGGGTGGGTCCCTGGCCCGGTCGCATAGGCGTGGGAATGCCTGTGGGCCTAGGCACCGCTGGGGACAGGGATGCGGCCGCATGCCACCCACCCGACAGCACTTACAGGAACAAGCCTTGAAGGCAGGCAGCTGCATCTCTGGCTCTTTCCAGGTGAAGTCCCTCCTGGGACATTGACCCCTTGAGGTCATCGCTGCTCTTGGGCCACCCTTCCCTGTGTCCCGGCTGGGTCCCCTTCAACCTGCCAAAGCAAAGAAGCATTATTCCTGATGTTCCTGCTGGGGCTTGCAACTGCCCCCTACCCTCCCCAGAAACCATCCACAGCTCCCACGAGGGTCTCAAGCTAGTCATGGGGCCATGACTTCAGAGGCCAGTGTGCCTGGGGCGGGCCTGCACCTTGAGATGCGGCCACAGCCACATTCCCGTCGGCAGAGCCAACTACCCACTCGGGATGGAACTGCTTAGAGACCAGTGTGGGCTCTGGAAAAAACTAACGGTGGCAACAGACATCAGAGAAAGCTAGTTAGGTGCATGACTTAAAGAGGTCTGCAAAAGACTGTCAATTGATGAGCAAAAAATCCAAAAGGCAGGGCGTTCGGTGGTCTCCAGTCTTGCTCAATGGATGGCACCTACAAGTGAGGCCTGACTGTGCCCGAGGCTGCTCACCTGGCCGCAGGCGGGGAAGAGCAAACGGCAGGGCCTGACTTTAGTTCTAGTTTGATTTTTTAAAAAAAATTTAAAAAGAAAAAACAAAAAACAGTCAAAGGAACATTCCCCAGGTACATAACTTTACTTTCAAATGAGCTCTTGACAAGAGGGATGCGGACACGAGCGAAAGGAGTTACCTCGAATTACAGGGCTATTTCCACATATGAGCTAGCCAAGGGAGCAGCTTGCGTCTCAGAGGTTTCTGTTGGGCGCACAACACTTCTGTCCTCCGAGGGCTGCAGCTTCCATAGGCTAGCAGAGAACGCTCAGAACTTGTGAAGCAACAGGACTAGCTAACGAGCTGGTCAGTCTGGTCGCCCAGGGACGCCACGTGCCGTCCACTCTCTGGCCTGCTGCTAGACTAAGGCCGTCCGGTCAGTGTCAGGTGCCCAAGTGTTCACTGTCCCTGCTACCAGTCCTGTCAAGCCCTGGGTTGCCCCTGCTGGAAGCCTCCCAGGGCTGCCCTGCTGTCTGAGCTGCGCTCCCGTCACCCACCTCGCTCACCTAAGGGGACGGTGCCGTCAGCTGTTCACAACGCCCAGCCAGGGTCAGTTTGCTCTGCCTTCCTCGGCTAGCTCTCCGCAGGCCTCAGGTAGGACTTGCAAACCTACTGCTCCTCAACTGCTCCTGCTCAGGTCTGACTGCGACAGCCCAGCAGGGAGTGTGTTGTGCAACGAAAGGGAAATTGTCAGAGCAAGGTTCATTTCACACGGTCTTTTAATCAGCTTCGTAAAGCCAAAGAAAACTGCATACAAGAATTCCTTAGCCACTGCAAATACAACATCAATGGAGTATGCATACGTCTTCTAGTAAAAAAGGACAATATAAATAAACATCTTCAAGAACCTCTCGGGGGACGTCTGCACGTCTACTGCGGGGCGCACACAGCGCAGAAGGGCAGACAGGTTGGGGCTCCAGGGCAGCCTCTGCTGCCGCCCCAACGGTGTCCTACCACGCTACACTCAGAAACATTACACGGAGTTGGAAAAAAGCCACAGCTTGCTCAGCTTCCGACAGAGCAGATTCAGAGTCTGTTCGATCTCAGAAGTGAATGGGGCACCCAACTTCATGGGGCCGACCCCAAAAGAGAAACAAAAAAGGCAACACAACCAAAAAAACCACAAAAACCCAAAAGTGTAACAAAAAAACCCAAAAACCCACACAACCCCCGGCGATTTTTTTTTTAAGAACGCATCATGGCTCATAGTAAAAAGAAAAATGTAAATCTGAAGTGCTTTTCAAACGCTTTGAAAACCCTTAAAAACTGACAGCGCTTCCTTAAAAAGAAAAGTCTAACAATGAGGGCATCTCGGGGGTCAGAAGCAGTCAGGCTGGGTTTGACAAGATCAGAACTGAAATGACTACAAAAGTGGGAATACAAGGAGGTGTGTTCACTACACATTAACGATTCAGCGAAGCTCCCAAAATCTTTAAATATACAGCCATTGGAAGGACGATCTTGAGCAGGAAGGATTTTTACTCGTTGTGTGTAGCTGAGGACAAGAAGCAGGTACAGTGTAAAGGCACTGAAGCAGCAACAGACGCGGCATTCCTCTCCCGAGTGCAGATTGGGGGCATGGCCCTGCCGCCTCGGGAGCAGCCAACCCCCCCCACAGCCGAGGGCGGCCAGCCGGGCCACACATGCACCTATGCTGGGCTGCTCGGCGGGTCCCTGCTCTCCCTTCCTTTCTGGTCAGTTTACTTGGCCCTCATAGTCTGCAGTAGAAATGGCTCTGAGAGGACAGACTTGTTCCTTATGGGCAAGCACAGTGACAATCTGAGTGTCCAGCCTAAGTTGCTCGCAGAGGGCGCAAAGTTGCACTGAGCTCCTGAAGCAGGCCACAGCAGCGTGGCACCCTCGGAGTGTGACTTACCGTAACTGTCGTAGCTGTCTCTGTAGGACCCACCCGAGCTCCGGTCACCGTAGCCACTGCCCTGACTCCGGCTGCAGGACACACATAGGCAGGCCGCTAGAGAGCACCAATTTAACAACTGCCTGCGGCAGGTTAAGCTGCCACCCTCACGCCAGCAATCTGTCACAGGGATGTGACAAGGATGGCAGCAGGGCAGATGCTGGGAAATCATCAAAAATCACCATCCATGGTGCCCCACCTGGCCCTCCCCCTGCCCTGTGGCTGTCCTCCTGAACGGCCGGGCTCCTGCCTGCCTGGGCCACCTCCTCACCTCTGCCCCATGCCCAGACAGCCTCATCTCATCTGGGAGGAGTCCTCCTAAGCACCCTGGATAGGACCTGACCACCTCCCAGGCACTCTTATGCACAGGCTGGGTATCCACCTCGCCTCACCTGCTGTAGTAGTCTCTGGAGCCTCCGTAGCCCCCACTCCTGGAGTCGAACCGGCTGCCCCCATAGCCTCGCTCCCCTCCTCCTGCTCACAGGGACAGAAATGAGTACCACCTCCTACCAGCAATGCCTCCACTGCATCCCCAAGGGCCACCCTTGTGGCACTCACCTCTGGAGAACCCACGGCCCCGTCCTCGGCCCCCGCGGAAGAAGCCCCTGCCCCCAGCAGAGCCGCCTCGGTACCCACGGGATCGGTTGTCAGATGACTTGCCTGCCTGGTCAACTCGGATCTGTCGCCCGTCTACAGACTGCAGACCAGAGGTTGGCACAGGTTAGTCTCTGCACCACCCCATCTCTGGGGAGGGGAGCTCACACTCTGCAACCCCAGACGCTCACCTTCCCGTTCATGGCCATCATGGCGTCCTTGGCATCGTCGATGTTCTCAAAGGTGACAAACCCAAAACCCCGAGATCGCTGGGTCTCTCTGTCTTTCACGACCACCACTATGCAGAGCAGAGAGGTCTGCAGTCAGCACCCAGCAGTCCCCACAGGCAGGAACGAGGACAGGCCATCCCCATTCAGCCACCAGCCCGGCGCCAACCTCACCTTCAGCGATCTGTCCATATTTTGAGAAGACCTGCTCAAGTGACTGCTCATTGGTGTCAAAACTCAGCCCTCCGACGAAAAGCTTGCCTTCATCTGATGCCATGGTGGCCTGTGGCACACAGCATTGAAATCCTTAATGAGCTTCACCTGTCACCACCTTCCCTCCTATTTTATGCAAGGGACATATTTAGGGGAAATTTTGGGAAAGCATTTTACTTGTTTTATTATTCTAAACTCAGAGCTAGGATCTCTTAAACAAAATGGTTAAGCACCCTGGACTGCTAGTCCCCAGTTGGCTCAGTTCCACCCACCTCCCAGACTGAGGGCTCCTTGGGAGCAGGGCCACACAGGGCTCCACAGTTTTCGGTGTTCCTGGGGCCATACAGGGCCTACTGTGTCTCCCCCACAGCCTCTACCTGGGCTGAAATGGTCCAGTGGTTCTCCCAGATGGCCTTAGCGCTCTGGCAGGACTGCACCCAGTTTCTTCCCCTCCCACACGGGGAGAACTACACTAACCACCTGCCGTCTACTGGCTGCTGGACTGGAAGGTGCTTTTGGTCACTGTAAAATGCCTCCTGAGAGTGACTGGGGTACTGGGCCCACGGACTGGCTGTCAGGGAGGCCGCCCAGGCCTGCAGGACAGCTCTGGCCAGACACCGACCTTATAAACAGGACCGGGCTGGGAGGGGGAGGGATGACCTGGAGGCGGTGATGTTGGACGAGGTGACAGGTATTTGAGGGAACTACTCCAGGAGCGGGGCGGTGAGCTGACACTCAAAGCATTTACTGGCAGGCAACGACCCCACCAAGGGCTCTGAGACCAAAAGGCTGGTCTCGATTAGGAAGCCGCACGCTGGCGACTGTGCCAACTCGGGCCCAACTGCGGGCGTAGATCGTGACGTGGCAACGTGGCAAACACGAGAACTGTGCGTGCTCGGCCGGGATTTAAGAGGGCGTCCTGGCTCTCGTTCAATCCAGTGGGAAGACGGGGACACTGAGACTCGAGAAGCATAAGGGACTGAGCACGGACACTCCCGGCCCCACGGTCGGGAAACGGGCCCTGAAAACTGGGCACACCACGTGGCCCCGCCCCCGCCGCGTACGCATGCGCCCAGTGGGCGTCCTGCGCCACTCCATCCGGGCACTCGGCGATCCCGCCATTTCGCTGGGCACAGCCTGGAGCTTGCGGCCGCCATTTTGCGGCAGCGCCCCGCTTGCCGGCGGCCCGGGACTGCGGGGGAGACGCCCTCCAGCCACTGCTGGGCCCAGTCTCCCGCTGCCCCTCGCCGCCGGCGGGGCGGACTCCACCCAGGGCCCGCCCCGGCCCCGCCCCCTCCCAGGGGCGTGCCGCCGCGGCCCCGCCTCGTCTGGCCGCCACAGGTCGCCCGCCGCCCCGGGCTCCTCAGAGCCGGTGCCGCCAGGGCCCTCACCACTGAGCCGGGCAGGTCCCTGACGCAGGCGGGAACACGGCACAGCACAACGACCCGAGCCTCCTAACGCGCGAGTGAGGGGGGCCACCCAGGAGCCTGGCCTTATATACGCTGCCTCGTGGCCCCGCCCCCTAGTCCGCCTTTGCGCCGCGCAGACCAATCAGAGGTTCCGGAGCCCACGGCCGCGCCTGATATTCATGAGCTGGGAGGCCGGGCCTGTCCCGGATCCGCCCTCTCCCGGGCACTGGCGCCGGGCGCGGCGATTGGCCGGAACGTTCCCAGTCCGCAGTCCCCCACCCTCGTGCGCGGGGGCGTGGCCTGCGCTCAGTGGGGCGTGGCTGACCCACTTCCGCGTGCCTGCCCTCTTGCCTGCGGCGTGGAACAAAGGGGCCTGTGGCCTCGTGGGGACCCTTGGATGTGGCTGAAACCCCTAGTTTTACTGTGCTCCAGCAATCCCAACATGTCGACCTCGCCCAGATCCCCATACCCACCCCAGCCCTGGCTCAGACACCCCAACTTAATCTGAACCCCGACATCCATCCGTCCTAATACACTTGTCAGCATAACCGAAATCCCACTACCGCCAGCACCCCAACACTCCACGTTGTCAATCCCAATGCCTACCCAAACCCCAACACAGAGGACTCCGTTTATGTGAACCCCAGTATTCACGATCCCAATTCTTCCTCCTTCCCATCACTTTGGTGCACCCCAACTTTATCCTACAAAACCCTGGCTCACACCCACACATAACACCTACCCAAATCCCGACTTCACCTCCGCTGGTTGCGTCATCCACACCCAACATTCAGCTGGCTGGACAGTAATGTGCATCCCATCTCCAGACCGCAGGCAGACACCCACCTGGACGCCCGGCTCAGCCTCGAGTTCCCATTGCACCCCAACATTCAGCTGAGCCTTGGGCCTCGGCTCCCACCGAGCTTCACACCCACAGCCCGCCCACCCGCCGTCAAGCGCCCACTCTGCTCCTCCACCTGGGTCTTCCAAAGGCATCCCTGTTGAGCCTGTGGGGGTCCCAAAACCTCTGCTATCAGGAGAACCAGCTTTGCAGCGACCCTCATCTCCAACGCGCTCCTAGGGGTCCCCTCTGTGGCTGCCATCTGCTCTTTGTCTGGGCCCCAACTCATGCTGGGGCCCTCTCCCCTCTCCCGGCCCTGGTGGAAAAAGCTCGGGTAGACCCATGCCTGCCCAGACCAAAGACCCAACCACAGCTCTGTCCCCAGAAAGTCTTCAAGGGCTTCCAAATTGGGGGCAGTTGAGGCACAAAGACCCCGTTTTTGCAGGTGACTCTAGAGAAGTCCCAGCCCCACTCCAGGCCTCAGACTCACTCACAGCCTCAAGTGGGTCGAGCTGACCCAGTGAAGGGCGTGGGCAGGGACACTGTCTCCTGCAACAAGGTCTCAAGGACCCCTCCCGCAGGCAGCTGTGTGACTCATGGCCACCCCCTCCGCACCTCATGCCCCCCCCACTCCCCGTCAGCAGCAGCCTGCTGCGTCAGCCACTCACGCAGGGTGGTTATTAAAAGGAGCAGAGAGACAGCAGCGCCCAGCTCCCCGCCTCCGCCGCCCCTGCGGGGAGAGGTCCACCCACCCCCTGGGGTCAGACCAACTCAGTCCGGCATGCCCAGCCCGGGAGAAGTCGAGGCCCACTCTTTCTGGCCTGTTCCCCAGCGGAGTCAGGGCGGGGGCGCTCCTTGCCCCTGAGCATCCCGGGAGGGGGGGTTCCGTAGTCACAGCGGCCCCTGGATCAGTCTTGTCCCCCCATTGTTCCTTGGTTCTGAGTCTCTGCCTCTCCTGGTTTTGCGAAGTGCCCGTGTTCATTCACTCATTCCGCCAGCACACAGTTATTAGGCGTGTACTAGGAGGCTGTTCCGGTACACCGGGCTCCGTGAGCGTCCATGGCCGCCCTGGGGCCCCAGGGTGGCGGGACCGACACACCTGCGGGTACCTGTGGCTGTGTACATCTGCACCCCGCCCTGTGCGCTGGTGTCTCAGGTGTGTACCTGTCCTCTTACCTGTGTCTCTGTGGTTACCCGTGTCTGCGTGCGCCTGTGACTCCGCCTCTAGCCATTCCCCTGTGTCCCAGTGGGGGATTCCGGGGGCGGGGCGCGGGACCACCTGCATCCACCCCTGCTGCGGCCGCTGCAGCCACGCGGGACCCTGGCTGGGCGCGCTGTCCCGCATGGACGC
Source organism: Lepilemur ruficaudatus (assembly GCA_963574885.1). Classification (NCBI taxonomy): domain Eukaryota; kingdom Metazoa; phylum Chordata; class Mammalia; order Primates; family Lepilemuridae; genus Lepilemur; species Lepilemur ruficaudatus. The sequence goes on from CAUYRT010011789.1 coordinate 55,635, forward strand.
GAGAGGGCGCTGACGCCTCGCTCTGTCGCAGTGGCAGTGGCCCCCGGGTCAGGTCCCGCCCCTCCGGTCGGCCGCCCACTGCGGGGTCCCGGGTGGGAGACGGGGTCCTCCTGCAGCCTGCGGCCCTTGCCAGCCCCGCATGGCCACTGCACGGGGCCCGGTCCCGCGGGGCGAGCACACAGCCGGCGACTGGACCCCCAAGCCTCGCTTGCCGCCCCCAGGCCGCCTCCGTGCCCTTGCTCCAGCGGTGGCGGGGGAGGAGGGGGCTCAAAATAGCTGCGCGGGGGCGAGGTTGCTATTCCGGGCGCTACTCGCGGCGCGGCGCGGCCCCTGGCTGGCGGGGGTGCGGGTTCAGCCTGAGCCTCGCGTCCCCGCGTCTCCCCGTCTCGGTGTCTCGCCGTCTCCGTCTCGGGCCCGTGGGCTCATTCACAAATCCGCCCCCTCCCAGATGGCTGTCGCAGAGGGGCCCCATCTCCCGAAGCTCCGCCCCTCCCCCCACGCGGGGTAGTCGCCGTGGAGACCGGGGCGGGGCCGCCTCGCTCCGCACCGCCCACTCCGCCCTCCGCATGGGGCCCGGCCCGGCGGACGCCGGGTCCTCCCCCGACCGGGCTAATGACCGGGCGGGAGGAGGTAATAAGCGTCTGTGCCCGGGACAGGCGTGGCCGGGGATGAAAGGCGCGTGGGGGGGACCCCGGGGCTGCATAATTACCGCACTCTCCCGGCCAGGCGGGGGCCAGGACTGTGCACCTGGCGGCCGCCCCGCGGGGGCGCGCCAGTGGGACCGTCCGGGCCCAAACGCGGAGGGCCCAGCGCTAGGATGGGGGCTGCAGAGCTTGCGCGCGCTGCCAGGTGTGGTGCACGTGTGCGCCGATGGGCGGGGGACCCCTGGGTACAGAGACGGAGGCACGAGGATTACTAGAGACATATGCTTGTGTGGACAAGACCGTGGCGCTGTGTGCGCAGAGAACATGGGAGGCGGTTTGCATGTCGCCGCGTGTACAACACAGGAGAGCTGGCGTTCGGACTTTAAAGTGTGCACCATCCATCTGGACGGGAGCAGCTGGGGACAGGGTTGGGCGTGCATGACTCGGGTGGGCCGGGACCCACAGAGCATATGTCCCCATGCCTGGTGGCGTGACTCACATCCCTGGGGTGGGCACGAGAGCTGTGTGTCAGTGGCAGCCACGGCCTCCCAGGGTGGACCAATGTCACAGGAGGCCAAAGTCAAGGAAGAGTTACCTACCCCTCCCCCCAGCTCCCACCTGTGCCTGAGGTGGGATCCCAGCTCCCCAGCAGACTTCAGGCACCTGAGATCCAGCTGCACCCTGACCTCACTTTCCCTCTTCCTCCTAAGAGGGGTCATCATCCAAGACCCTGGAGGTTGTGTAGGGTGGGTAGGGAGGGGGCTCCTCGGGGCTGGGCCTCACCCTCACCCCACAGGCCTGAGTCACAGCGTCACAGCGTAGTAATGTGGAGGCTGCACAAGCCCCATCTGCTCCTGCCCAGGCCAGGCCATCCCAGCAGCCTGAAGGCCAGGCCTGGGCCACAGAGGGACACTCTAGCACGCACATCCCGGGACATGCCACCCACAGGTGCACACGCACCTCCACCTGCAGCGTGTCCACCGGCCAGACACAAACTCACGCAGACACGACGCACTCAACATCCTGCAGCCCCTGCCAACTGCATGTGCCTGTGACACACAGGCTGTGGATGGGATCCAGAGGACACACAGTGACACACACTGAGCTGTGGTGTCTGGAGGCCTGTGCCTGGGCAGAGGGCCTAGAGGAGCCCCATGCCTTCCCCTGGGGTCACACACCTGTTTGTTCTTTTGTTACGACTCTATAAAGAGACCCAACTGTAACCCTATCTACTGTGCACAAATGGGCCAGCACTCATGGGGAACACGCAGTGCCATGCATATGACACATATTAGGTGTTTGTGAAATGCCAGAGACCCTGCAAGGCCCTTGAAATCCCTAAAGTTGGCCAACGTGGCCTGCCTGTGTGGGGGCCAAGGATGCAGCCACTGGGTTTCGGAAACTGGCGAAGGGGTGATGTCCAGAGTCCGCACCACCAGGAGCAGGAGGAGTGGGTCCTCACCTAGGCCCTGTCCACTCACTCAACCTCCCACGCCTGACCAAGGCCCCACATGCAAGGGTCACCCACACCGCTGGTTCCCTGCAAATTCAAGGAGTCACAGAGCAGCCCCTGCCTGGGGCTGGTAGTATCTCCATGGCAACAGTGGACTGGACAAGTGTAAAGTGTCCCCTCCTTCCCACCCCACCCCCCACCTGGCAGCTGCAGGGGCTCAGGGCCTATTGAGTGCCAGCCCAGACACCTCTCCACGTGGCAGGTTCCAGAGGCACCTGGCACCTGCCCGCCCCAGTGTGCCTGGAGGGCTCTCACATCCAAGCAGACACACATGCCCAGGGAACACGTGTCCGGGCACCTGAAGCTATTCAGCCAAGGATCATGATCCCTGCAGGGCCAGCAGCAGCCCAGGGGCCCAGCTGGGGGGGAGGGCAGTGCCCAGGCCCCTCTCTGTGCCTTCTTGGCCTCATCTGGGAAGCTGGCAGAGCCGCAACATCTGGGATCAGTTGTGCACAGGGAGCGCCTAGGTCTTCTCTGTTTTGTCTCAGTGTCATAGTTCACACAGAATTGTCCCTTAAGCTCACTCCCCCACTGCTTACATATTTGCAACATTAACAAAAAGACCTTTGGTTGGAGCAGGTTAATAAACACCTGTGAACACACAGCCCCCCCATCCCCCACCGGGACCAGCAGACCAAGGACCCCCAGGGTGGCTGGAGGTCTCAGGTGTTCCCGCACCCCTGCTCCTGGGTCCATGTGTCTCTGGGGGTGGTGGTCCAGGGTTTATGGATGTCCTGTTTATTCTGCAGGGCACACGGCTGACCGAGGTTATCTCCGGTTGGTGGGGTGTGCGTGCAGCGGGGGCCTGTGCATCTGGGGGCCTGGCACACTCAGCCCTCTGCACGTACTTTAGACTGTTGAGGGGCATGCTGGGCGTGTGAGTCTGTGTGTCTGGTGGCTGTGCTGGGCCCCGTGTGGGACCGTCTGTGGGGTTTTGCTCATCTTCCCTGAGGGCTGTGTGGGCAGTGTCCTGGGCGTGGGGCTGCAGCCGGCTGTCCCTGCCTGCCTGCGGGGTGACTGCCTCTCCTCCGTGGAGACCGGCCCCACCCACATTCCAGAAGGGTGAGGGGTGCCCTCCTAGGCTCCTGCATGCTCCCCAAGCTGTGACCCCGCTGGCGCCCACTCCCTCTGCCATGGCCAGGCACCCAAGGCAGCAGCTGGCTCCAGGGAGGGGCTGCAGGGTGGGCGGAGGAGGTTGGAATGTGTGCCGGGGGTGAGGGAGGGGGTGGCCAACAGGGAGGGGCCAGTGGTGCAGGGTTGGGAGAAGGCTGGACAGCAAGAGAGATGTCAGGACAGAAGTAGAGAAAGGCTGAGAGACCAGAGAGAGAGACAGAAAGAGGAAGACCCAGACGGAGGGCGGAGGGAAACAGAGGCAGACACTGACTGGCCCAGGAGGAAGGGCCACAGGTGACAGCCTCCCCTCCTCCACCACTGGGCCAGGCTGCTCCCCCATCCCAAGGGACACCAGAGGCTGCCAGTTCTCTGGCCTCCCAGGGCTGGGCAGCCAGGGGGCAGGACTGGAGTCCAAGCTCCTGGGTTGGGCCCCACGCCCTTGGCCACGAAGTGGTGGCGTCCCCAGCCTCCAGCGAGGTAACTCCCATTCCCATGGTGCCTGGAGAGGAGGGTGGGTGGAGCCAGGCCCAGTGGGGGCGGCTGTGCCTGGGCACCAGCTCAATCCCATCTCCCTGGTAGCTTCTGGCCAGGGGCCCACCCTTGCCACCACCTGACCAGCCTTTGGCATTTGAGAACCTTGGAGCCAGCTCTGAGCGCCCATTGGGCCACCCCCAGGGACTCTGGCCTCAAGTGGAAAGTCGTGAGCCTCAGCGACCTTCTGCCCGCCACAGCTGCCTCAGCACAGAGGAGCACTGCGCGCCTGTGAGGTCACTGCCCTGGCGCAGTCCCCTAGGACAGGCCCCCTTCCTCCTTGGCTGCCACAGTGGTCCACGTGGCCAGCCCCTGCCCTGCCTCACCCCTCCACTTTCTTCCAGGGTACCTCCAGAGGCCAGCCTCCTACCCAAGGTTTTGGCTGACACCTCACTGCAAAGGCCCGCCCCGTTCACTCTGACCACTGCCCTAAGTGACACCTGGTCAGAGCCAGGCAGCTGGCGGCCACCTGGAATTCCTGCCCCCTGGGCCCTCACCTCTGCTGGCCGGACCCCAGGCCAAGTGCTCACACAGACACCTCAAACCTGCTCCCCTTCCCCAAATCTCCAGCCTGCCGCTTGCCAACACCTCTCTGCGGACTGGAAGCCGCCTTGGGGGCATGTCCCGGGCTCCTGGCCATGCAAACCGCAGTTCCCTTCTCCAGGTCGAGGCTGCCAGGAGCCCATCTGTCCTGCCCCCAACGCCCGGGCCAGGTGTCCGGCCCCCACCCCCATGCCCTGGCCTCTGTTTCCTCCACCTGCATCACCTCCCTGGCCCCATCTTGGTCCGCAGGTCACGGACGTGGGGATCGCCCCTCTAGGGTCGTTGGTTTTTTTCTTCACCAACTTGACTCCCCACACACGTTTTCAGGTTTCCGGGCCTTTGTACACGCCGCATCTCCAGCCTTGGGCACCCTTCCCCTTTGCCTACAACCCTCGGCGAACCCCTAATCCTCTGGCAAAGCCTCAGCAACCCGCCCCCACCGCCCCCAGCCTGGGGGCTGCAGGTCCGGGCCGGGTCTGGCCCTCGCCCGGGGCCTTGAGGGTGGAAGAGCAGCAGGAAACGCGCGTGCGTGGGAGCAAGCGCACGCGAGCGCACCGCGCCGGGGGTCCACGTGCGGCGCCCCCTCTTCCGTCCTGCCTGCCGCCACCAGCCGCGAGCCGCGTTCCCGCCCCCAGGTGAGCAAGCGCGCGGGGAGGGCGGGGCTGCGGCGCCTCCGCGATCGCGCTTGCGCACTCAGCCCGGCACGCCGGAGTCCCGCCTCTGCGCGGCCCCCTCGCGCTGTTATTGGCGCACGCAGATGAGCGAGCGGCGTGGCCACCAGTGAGGCTGCTCCGGGGAGGGTGGGCCTGGGTGGTCCGAAGCGCGCAAGCGGAGGCGGGCGGCGCCCTCCCCGCGGTGACGTCAGCCTCCTTTAACCCTGCGCGTTGCCCTGGAAACCGTGTTTCCTCCCCGCGGGTTTCCGGGGGCCGCCCCCTCCCATTCAGCTTTTTCCTCAATGGGGGGAGGAAGCGGTAGGCACGATCCCGCCCCCTGCGACCCCGTGGCCTCCACCCTCTGGACTCCTCAGTTTACCTTTTCGTGCCTCCGCCCCAAGCTCCACCCCTACACCCCCACCCCGCAGGGCACAGCCTGGACCCCGCGGACCCCCAGGCTGTGGGGCAGCGTGCTCAGGGGCGGGGTCCCCAACCTGTGGGGCGCAGACACAGCCCCTGTGATTCAGCAGGTGCGCGCACGATATCCTCCTTCCTCGTCCCCCACCCAGCCCAGGGAGGGGGCGGCGACCCGGGTCGCGCAGGCCGCGGCCCTGACCCACGGGGGCGGGGGCTGCAGGTGACCGGCGCTCTGGACCCCGCGGGAACGTTCGCACCCGCTGACACTGGGCCTGACGGGGCCTTCCTGCCGTGGGCGTGGGATGATTTGGGGTTGACTGGTGTTGGGAGGGGCAGCGGTGCCTCAGGAAGACGCCCCCAGGCCACTCTTGGAGGGGACCTGTCTCCTCCCCCTTGGGATCCTGGCGTTGGTGCTTGGGAGGGCAGAGGCTGGAGCCGTCAGAGGTCAGATGAGGGGCAGTGGTCATGTAATGTTGCAAACACCCCTAATCCTCCAGGCCAAGCGATGTTTCTCTTGGGGCCTCTGTTTTGTCTTCTATAAAATGCGAGTATAATTACTTCTAACCCTTAGGTTGCAGTGCTTAATTGAGGAAATGCATGTTAAAAAAAAAAGGGGGGGCCATTAGTAGTATGATTGCCCCAAAGTCGAAGGTGAGGCCTCAGAGAGGGCTCAACCCTGGCTGGGTCCTTGGGGAGCCCCAGGCTGGGAGCTGAGAAGGGCTGGGGGCAGAGGGCTGGGCGGGGTCTGGGCGACCCAGGACGTGCAGGGGTGGGAGGTGCAGCCTGGGGAAGTTCCCAGGCTGAGTGGAGGAGAGGGGCGTTCCAGGATGGGGCACGGCTGGGGCAAAGGCCTGGAGGGCTGAGGCATGACCGTCAGGGCTGGGGAGCGCTGGAATGCAAAGCCAGGGCGTGGCCCGAGAGGGGCCTAGGGAGAGGTCATCCAGGGCGGGCCCAGTGATCTCCCTGCAGCAAGCTGGACTGTGGTGAGACTCCAAGAAGAACAGTGGGTGGGTCTGGCAAGGTTAGAGCTGCCTCCCAGGCCCCGAGCGGGTGGTCTGATCTCCTGCAGAGTCCCATATCCTCGACCCACAGCCCACTTCCCAGGGCCGGGACTGGGAGAGAGCACCTAGCAGGCGGGCAGGCCCTGAGGGACTTCCGGCCTCGGGTACCAGGAAGTGGCTGGGCCCCTCCCACCCCCACCCCAGCAGCTTTCTGCCCATCCCGAAGCAGGGGAGGGGGTGTGGGAACTGCCCAGCCCTTGGCCCTGGTCTCCGGGCTCCCGGAAACGGGCACCTCCCAGGCCCCCCTCCACGATGCCCAAGTGTGGGAAGACCCCCAACCCCAGGTAAGAGGCGGAACAGTCACTTGTGTTTCATTTTCTGTTTATTACTTGAAATCACGGTGCTCGTGTAGGTTTTCTTTTTCGATTTCATGTTTTCATACAGGAAACTCACGCGAGGTGCCGGGGACCCCCCGAGCCCGAACCCCGAGGGCGGGTAATGCTTTCTTGGGGGTACCCGACAGGACAGAGGGGGACCGGCGGGTTCCCGCCTGGGGCCTCCACCCTGGACCCGCGGAGGCACAGACGTAATTTAAAAATCGTTAAAAAACAAAACAGAACACACATTTAAATAGGTATCCAAGACAGTTCTTCAAAAAAACAAACCCGCCCCTTTTTTCTCATCTTTTTTTTTTCTATTTTTCTTTTTTTTTTTTTTTTTTTTGGAAAAACAAACAAAAAACCCAAATCCTCGACTTCTACCCTCTGGGATCCCTCCCTGCCCACCCCCCCCCCGACAAAAAAATTTACAGAGCTACAGTTATAACACATGATGTTCACATCTGAAACCATTAACTTTAAACACATAAGGGGGGGTGTGAGGACCTGGGGTTCACCTACAAGAAGGGGGGAAACAGGTGGGGCCAGGACAAGACTGACAGGTGGGTGGGGCAGGGCCCAAACGTCTCCATAATCATTTAAAAAATAAAAAGTGAATGGGAAAAAAACCCTAAAAACTCTACCCCCATTGAAATGGCCCCAGCAGGCGGATGTCCCTCTGTCCTGGGCCAAAGACCCCCCCAGGACATGGGCACTGAGTGGGGAGGGTCCAAGTTAGACCAGCAGCGGACCCCCCCCCAATAAGGGGGTTAATGCTACTACACAGCGTTGCCCCCTACTCAGGGGATTCACAGCTCAGCACCCCCTGCCTGCCCTGGCCGCAGGGGAGGCCCCACCTCTGGGGCCGGGGTGGGGTGGGGGGCGTCGCACCAGCCCCAGCCATTCTCTCCCAGTTTTTGAAGAGATTCCCAACCACTATTGGCTCAGTCAGAAAATTAATAGTCTATAAATACCCCAAGCTCAGGCAGGAGGTCAGAAAAAAAATGGGGGCAGGGCCAGAGGAAATAGCACGGTGGTGGTGGTGGCTGGGTGAGGGCTAGGTGGAGGGAGGTTTGTCCCCCTCACTTCCTTTCCTGACAGGAAAGGGTCCCACGTCCCCCCACCCAAACCCAAGGCAGCGCCCCACCAGCCAGCCTCTCTGCTGAAACAGCTTTGCTTTCCTTTTTAAAGAAAAGAAAAAAAAAAAGAAAATGGACAAAGAGGCCCAGAAGAAAAAACAGACTAGAAGTGGAAGAGGAAACAGTCCCCTACTTGGCTGCGGGGACCAGGCTGGCCCAGGGCAAGTCTGCTGTTGCAGCCTAGGGGGTCCCTGCTGGCCTGGGGTGGAGGCCAGAAGTCTGCAGTGGGAGGTTGGATGGGTCCTCCTCTCCCCGGCCCCCTCCCCAGTCTGTAAAGTGCTTCATGAGGCATCTACATTTTTGACTTAAAACCTGAATCGGGTGTGGGGGGAGCAGAGCGGAAGGGGGTGGGGGCGGTCTCCTCAGTCTCCTGCTCTCAACCATCTGGAGAGACTGCTACATATGTGGAGCTGGGGAAGGTGGGCGGGAGGACCCAGCGCACAGGCCAGGGGGGGCCCAGGAGCTGGGGTGAAGCAAGGGGAGGGAGGGGCGTGGGGGGAGGACAGGAGGTAGGAAGCGAAGTCCGTGGGGAGTTCGGAGTTCGGAAAACCATGGTTAAGAATTTAAAAAAAAAACAACAAAGAAAGGCTTCTGGCTGGTGGGGGGAGTGGCCACCTGCCCTCCAGAGCTGGGCCATGGTCCTGGCGGGGCTTGGCATCCCCGCTGCCCTGGGCTGGGGGGTTTGAGGAGCGAGGGTGACTGATCCTAGGCCACCACAAACTCAGACTTGATGTCGGGGTTGACTTCTGGCTTCCAAACGGAGTCCTCGAAGTCCAGGCCCAGGCCAGTAGCCTCACTGGGGCTGCTGTCGCCCCCGCTACTGCTGCTGTCGCTGCGGCCGGCCTTGCGGCTGGGTGGCCAGTGGTAGGGGCCCCGGGCGTCGCGCCGGGCCTTTCTGCGGAGCCTTTTCTGCTGCAGCAGGAGCTGCAGACGTTCCACCTTGCAGCGCGTGGCGCGGTTTTCCGTCTGCCGGAGCCGGTCCCCTGCAAAGGAGGTAGTGACCCGTGACTCGGAGAGGCCTGACACCCCTTCCAACACGAAGGGCCCTCAGGACATGCCCGCGGTCAGGCAGAGTCCCTGCCGGCCTGGACACCTGTGCCAGCAAGGGAGCCAGGCAGGGGCATCCACTGCACCTCAGGCGGGCCACTCAGGCTCCGGGCCAGCCACGCACTTATTAATCATTTAGGCAGCTCCACTGTGAGCCAGGAAGGTCAGGCCTGGCCTGTCTCAAGAAAGGCACTTCAGAAATGGTCGTGGAATAAACAAACTGGAATTTGAACCCTTGTGGCTGCTTCTGTGACATAAGGGGAGACATTAGGCTTGTGCTTTGGTTTCCCGCTTTTATGAACTGGGCTGGAGAAATGTCTCAACGGCTGGGGCGCCCACAGGGCAGCAGCGACCATTGTCCCACAAGACTTTGGATAGGGAGCAACTCTATCATTGCGGAGGGAGGCGGGGGGGCCTTCCTTGCTTTCCGAAGTCCTGCAAATGCTGGGGGTCGGGGGAGGGCTCTGGCTCCCACCTCAGCCAGCCAGACCTGACTTGGCCATTCATAAAGGCTCCAAATGCCATCTGGAGATGTGCCCTGGGGGGGCCAGGAGGAAGTGGGGCTGGAGCCCCCTTGGGAGCTCACAAGGACACTTTGTGCCCCGACACACACGCCTCCTTCTCTCGGGGCTGCAGCAGAGCAGGGGCAGAGGCAGCTGCCGGCTCCCCCCGCCCCCAGGCGGGTCAGCTGCTCCCGCGCCCACCAGCTCACACAGAGAGCCCTTGAGAAGCAGGGGGATGGGTGGGGACGGTGGGACCCTGAGGGCAGCTACTCACCCGGGGGCTTGCACATGCGGATCTGGCTCTGGCCCTGGAGCAGGGAGGCTGGGGGCGCCGCCAGCTTCTCGCAGGAGGTAGTTTTGGGGGCGAGGTCAGGGGCCGCTGCGCACTGGGCATGGCAGCGAAGCTGGGTCAGTGAGGGGGGCATGCCCTGGTAGTGCCTTGTGGCACTCAGGAGGTCGTTGAGGATCTGCAGGATAGTGCCGATGTCCCGCCGCGGCCGCCCGCTGCTGTCCTGGCAGTTTGGGTGCAGCGTGCCTGCGGGCAGAGGAGGCTGTGAGCGTCCGGTGTGTGTACGGTCACACATGTACAGGCGTGAATGAACACATGGATGGGGGTTCACACATCAGCTTAGGAAGCATGATGGGCATGTGGTCACACGAGTGCAAGTGGGACCACCGGGCAGGAGTGGGACACACACCCATATGTGGACCCTTGACCTCATGTGTGGGGTCATGTGTATGCATGGAGATTCCTGGAGAAAAGGTAACACAGGGTCACACGTGTGTCCTCAGAGCATAGGTTTAACTGCCTGTGGGAAGACATGTGACCTCAAGTGCACAGGGTCACAGAACATATGAGGTCATGCACGTGTTGTGACACCTACCAGAGAAGGTCCCTGAGAAGACCCCTGGGGCGTGGTTCACAAAGCTCTCGATGACGGCACCAGGTTTTCGGGAGCGGGGAGTTGGGCTGCCCCCCGGGGTGGACGTGGCGTTGGCACCAGGGCTGACATTGCTGCTGGCAGGCGGGGAGCAGTCCATCTGCTAACAGAGGAAGGCGCGTGTGAGCTTGGGGTGCGGGTCAGGGCATCACCACCAGCCCAAAGTCTAGACAACCCGCCAACCCAGGGTCTAGACAACCCAGCAACCCAGGGTCAGGGCATCACTGCCAGACCAGGCTCAAAAGATAATCCGCAACATGAGAGAGGCAATTGGGGCTCAGAGCTCTGGGGAGCACCCTTAGCAGACTCACCTCAGGGCAGGCGGGGGAGGCTGTGTGAGATCGGAAGGAGCCGGCTGTGACAGGGGAGGGGGATGAAGGGGACGGGCTGCTGGGCACCAGAGGGACTCGGGCAGCACTGGATACTGGCCGGCAGGGAGAGGCCATGGGGGTGGTTATGCTGGGGTCCCCTCGGGCAGCAGCAGCCGCGGCGGCTGCAGCGGCCAGCACATGACGGTGTTGCAGCGGGGCGTGCTGGGCAGCTAGCTGCAGCTGGACGAACATCATGTGGTCACCCACTCGAAGCGCCAGTGTCAATGGCGAACGGCCCGACAGGAAGTCACTGACCTGAAGAAAGAGTGGGTCCATGAGCCTGGGGTTCCAGCCTGCTGCGCCCCCAGCCCGGCCCAGCCCGGTCCCCCCCGGCGCTGTGTGACCTGGGGCCTCTCGCCGCCCCTCTCTGGGCTCTGGGGTCCCTGTCGGTGCCACGGACGCTTAAATAAAATGAATCTGTATTTCCGGAAGCCTCCTCCGCCAGCCCGGCCCGGCCCGGGCGCCGCTGGGGGCTGTGGGGGACAGAGGCGCGTCAGACGGGGGGCCTGGCCCTCCCTGGCCAACTTGGTTCTTTTAAAGGGAAACAGGCCAGAGGGGGCGGGGTCCAGCTGGCAGTCACTGACCTCAAATAACCTTCACCTCACCTTTTCCCCATCCTCTCTGGCCCCCAAATCCTCTCGGCCCGTGCATACGGGAGTGGGACCAATGGCAGGCCCCCCTCACAAAGCTAAGCCATCAGGCCAGCGAGTGGGCGGAATTCCTGGACAAATTCTTCAGTCCTAACCTTTGCTTTCTCAAGATAAATATTTATCTGTTCTGGGCGGGGCAGAGGCTGAGGGGGCGGCGGCATTGCTGCAGGAAGGGGGCCCTGACCTGTCCCTGGGGCCAGAGTCTCCCGGGGCCTCAACACGCCCTGATGAACATCAACCCTCCCATCAGCTCCCTCCACGGTGGGCAGGGGTGTATCTGACCCTGTGCTCACTAAGCCCCCTGCTCTGGGGCCTGGCCAGCGCCTTGTTCTCCCCAGGGGCTCGGATGGAGGGGGGCGGAGGTTTCTGAGAAGTGACACAAGCTGGGATGACTCAGAACCGACCGCCTCCCAGTGCTCCCTCCCAGCGCTCCGCTGGCAGCGGCTGGCGTAACCTTCTCTGCTTGGGGCCCATGGGGAGGGGGGCAAGGAGGCAGGCAGGGCGCAGCCTCCACCCCAAGGCCCAGTCTGCACAGCCCCCCTGTCCCAGAGACACCCCTTGCAGGAAGGGCCTGGGGTAGCTTCCCAAGAGCAGCTGGGGTCCCCCCCCACCCTCCCTGCAACTTCCTCCCTGGGGAGGGTGAATGGGCGGGCGTGACTCGGTGCCAGGCAGGGAAGCAACCCTGGGGAGCCCAGTCACTCCGCCCAGTGCCCCCCCAGCTCCCTCCTGACGCAGGCTCTGGGGAGGATGTGAACCAAACACGCCCTGGGCCCCCCTGCCAACCGCAGCCCCCCAGTGGCAAAGAGCCCTGTTCGCACTTGCTGCAGGAAATCACCTGCAGCCCCCACCTGGCTCCCAGAACACGGGCTCCCCCCACCCCACCGCCACCCCTGTGGATAGCAGACCACCCAGCTCCTGGTGCCCCCTCCCTACCCCCTCCTCTGTGCTGTTTGCAGAGGGCAGGATGCTACATGTTGGATAGCAGAAGGGGGCGAGGGCCTGGGGCAGAAGGAAGAGAAAAATCTGCCACCAAAGCTGTGGAGCAGGTTTCCTGCGGCCAGGCCGGGGAGGCCCAGGAACCTGCCCACCCCCTCACCGGGCGGGCAGCTGCCTGCTTCCCCCACCCTGGCACCCGGCGGATTGCTGAGGCCTGTGTCACCCTCCTGGGAGGTGCCCAGGGCTCTCGTCTGAGGAAGGCCCTACCGCCGCCAAGAAAATGAGGAAAGGAGGAGGGAACAACAAAAAAAAGGCAACAAAACCGGGAACCAGGGGTGCGGGCCAGCCCCAGCCTCCCTCCTGGCCCGCTTACTAAACATTTTCCTAACATCCTGTCTAGGCCTTATTGCCCTAAGGCCGGGCGTTCCCACCCCCTCCTCCTTTTGCCCCCTCCCCCTTTTAGGCAAAGAACAAAGGCCAGAGAGGAGGAGGAGGAGGTGGAGGAGAAGGGGGTGATGAGGTCTCCACCCTCCACAATGGGGTCACAGAAGGCGGAAGGAGTGTCACCCAGGCGACCCCGCCCCCCCAGCAGAAATGAAAAAAAGGAGAAACCGGCTAAGCCGCAGTGGCCTGGGGGGGGCTCCACAGCGGGGGCATACAGAACTAGGGACACAGGCCTGGGGTGTGAGCTGTAGGCCAAGGTCACCCCGAAGGCAGGCTTGTGAAAGCCTGGTCTCCTCCCCCCCATGGCAGCCACGGTAGGAGAGAAAGCCATCAAGGTCAGGTGGAGAGTGCTGGGGGCGGAGAGGAAAAACAGTGACCAGGCAAGGCTGGCACCAAAGTGGGGTAGCAGCCCCTCTCCTACCCCACAGGCCTTCTGGGTGCACAAACACCCCCAGGCTCTCCCCCGTGCCTTGGAGCTGCCCCCTCAGGTCAGGAAAGGGCTGTCGAGGTCTTACCTGGGTCTCGGTCAAACTCTCTAGGGCTTGCATCACAGACTGCTCCGGCCGTGAGGCCTGAGACTACAAAGAGAGGGTGGGGAGAAGGCACCTGAGTGCAGATTCCCAGCCCTGAGCTTGGGCTTCAGGGTGGGGAGGGCCCTACTGGCTGGGGTGGGCTGCCCTGCAGGGGAGGGGTCCTCAGTGTGTGCGGGTGGCCCGTGGGAGGGGGGCTGTCTGCCCGTGTGGGGCCGGGGCACACTGCCCCCCAGCCATTTACCATCAGGCCCGCTTCCACAGTGGGCACCAAGGTCAGCTTGCTGCCATCACCCACGCCGAGCTCCTGCAGCTTCCCCGAACTGAGCCGGCTGGCGGGGGGAGGAAGGAAGAGGATGAGACTCCGCGGAGACAACACAGGGACGCGGAAGCGGAGGCCGCGGGGGAGGGCTGTGCTTGCTGGGGGAGAACAGAGAAGTCGCTCCCACCCCCACCCCTTCCTGGCTTTCAGATCCAGGGCCCTGAGCGTGTGGAGAGGGCTGCGTCTGGCCCCGGGAGCCTCCGTCCTGGCAGCTCAGAGCCTTTCTCCCCAGGAACCCCTAGCTCTAGACTCTGCCACCCCCTTTGCACCTCGACAAGACATTCTCTCATCCTCTGGGCCCCAGCGTGCCCTTTGCCCCCCTACTCTACCCCTACAGGGCAGCCCCTGCCTGCAACCCCCCAACCCTAGCCCTGGGCTCCCCTCCGTGGGCGCTGCGGGCCGAGGAGAGGCCTTCAGGGGCTGCGCGGCCAGGCTCCCTCTCCTCTCTCCCTCCCTGGCGCAGGCCGCCGCCGCTCAGACAAAGGAGACCCTCCCCCTCCCGCCCCTCCCCCACCGAGGCCCCTCCGCTGGGGATGGACACTGCGTGTCCCCGGAGGCCCGTGGGGGGAGGGCTCCCCGGCCTGGAGGCGATTTAAATACCAAGGGGGAGGGGGAGGCTGCGGGGAGCACTCGATGGCTAGAACAAAGGGGGGGAGAAAGACGCAAAGGGGGAGACAGCCAGACGCAGGGGGACCGCCGAACAGACGCGGAAGCCGGAGAGGACGCGGCAGAAAGGGGGCGACCACGGCCCCCACTCCCACAGCCAGGATCCCCGCGCCGCCCTGGGGTTTCTGCCTTCCCTCAAGGGGGTGCCGCTTAAGCCCGGCCCGGGACGCCCTCGCAGCCGCCTTTGTGCGGAGACCCCGGGCGGGGGAGGGGGCCGAGGCAGGCAGGGGCCGAGCAGAGGGCGCCCGAGAGCGCACGGCGCTCCCCCGCCCCCCCGTCTAGCCGCCCCCTTCCTTCCCTGCGCGGCGCGCTCTTTGTTCCCGCCCCGGAGCCCGGGCCCAAGGGGGCGGCCGACTGGGGGGCGCGGGGGCCGCGGCGGCGCGCGCTACCTACGTGTCTTTATGGAGCAACGCCAGGCGCTCTTTGGGCACTTTGAGGCGCTGGGACAGCCGCCTGCGCAGCCCCTCCACCGTCTCGTCGGCTGGCACCGATAGGTCGTAGCGGGTGCCGGTCGTGCTGTGGATGGCCAGGCTTAGGGGCGCCGCCTCGGCCGCCGGGCCCAGCTCGCAAGCGCCGCCGGGGGCCCCGCGCCGGCAGCTCCGGGCGCCGCCGGGCTGCGGCTCCATCCCCCGCGCGAGCTGGGGCTTGGGGTCCGCGGGGCGCCGCCAATCCTCTCCTGGCCCCGGGGCAGGGGCGGAGGCTGCCCAGAGCCCGGGTCCGCGGCGCGCTGGGGGGCTGGGGGCAGCGCGCGTCCGCTTTGAGACCGTCCCGGCGGTGGGGGGCGAATCCGGAATCCAAATCAGAGCGGCGCTCCGGGGTCGCGTCGGCTCCTCGGGGCACCTTCCGGGGGTGGGAACGGCACTCGCGGCTCCTTTAAAGGGCGGCGGGAGCGACCGAGACTCGGCGCGGGGGAGGATCTCGGAGAGGGGGCGCCCCTCGGGCGGTCGCGCTCGGTGCTGTCCGCCGCTCGGGTCCCGCTTCCCCGCGCGTCCCCTCCCTTGGCAACAGCCGCCGCCGCCGCCGCCGCTTGGAGGATCTGGGGGTGAAAGTAACAGGAAAAAAAAGTTATAATGTATCAACGTTCCAAGGGGCGTGGCCGCCGCCCCCTCCCATTCACTACTTACTCCGCCGGCCCCGCGCCGGCCAATCGGCGCGCGCCGAACGCCCAGTCGGCTGCGCTCCCTGGCCAATAGGAGGCGCCGCAGCGCGGCCCCACGTGGCAGCGAGGCCCGCCCCTCGCCCCGCCCCGGGTGCCCGGACGACCAAGGGGAGCGCGGCGGGGGCGGGACTGGCGCCGCTCACGGCCCGTCCCCGCGCCCCGCCCGCGCCGCGAGCCATTCATAAGGCCCGGAGCCCGCAACAAAGGGCGGGCGGGCTCGAGGGGCGCGGGATTCCTCGCGGGGACCAGGTCGGTCGGGCACGGGCGGGGCGCGGGCCATTGTCCCGGCGCCGGGAGGAGCAGGAAGTCGAGGGGCTGCACAGCCGCGTCCGTCCGGGAAGCAGCCGGGAGCGGAAGCGGGAAGCCCGCGCCTCGTGGCCGGGTCCGGGGCTGGGCTGCTTGCGGGGAAGCTCCTGCCGGCCGGGCCCCCCGGGTGGGTGTGGAGGTCCGGGCGGAGCGCCTGCACCTTGGTGACGTGGCCGGGCCGGCAGGGCTCCTCCCGCGCCGGTGCCACTTCGCGCTCCAGCCCCCATCCCCTGTGCCCGGGCAGAGCCCGTTTCCCGAGACGCGCCCGCCCGAACGGTGACGTGACGCGGCGTCCCCGGCTGCGCCCGCGCGCGCCGCTCCGGGCTGCGGTGAGTCAGCAGCGCCGGGCGCCCTCTGCCGGCCCCGGCCGGGAGCACCGCCCAGAGTCCCGGGGAGGGGGCGCCGCGCTGCCCGGGCAGGGGAGGAGGCGTCGGGACTGCGGGCAGGGGGGAACCCCGAAAGGGGACAGAAGACTCTAAGTCCAGAGTCTGGCACGGCCCGGCTTGGGAAACAGGCTGGACAGGCAACTAGTTCAAGGTCACTGGCGGGGAAGGGGGAGTGCCCGTGGGGGCGGGGCGGGGGCTGAGGTCTGGCCAGGGCGGTGCTGGCTACGCGGAGCCCCTCCCACCCCACACCCCGGTGGGCTTCCCAGGGTCGGAGGCAACCCCAACCCTACTGCCCCAAGAACAAAGAAAAGCGGGGGCACCCTGAACAGTCTAGAGTGAAGACCCCCTTCTCGGCCCGCGCGGTCCCGCCCCTCACTCACCGGGCGTGGCCAGTCCTAGGTTTCCGCAGTCCTGAGAGTACCCGCGTCTGAGACCGAGTGCGTGGTGGCCTGGCCGGTCTGGGGCCGAGCGGGCCGTCCCCGAGCCTTTATCCGCGCCGCCTTCCCTCGGGGTGGAGTTTGGGCGGGCAGGGGGCGGGGGGCCGGGCGGGCGGTGACGCAGGCTGGCCCCCGCCCCTGCCTGCCAGCCAGGGCCCTGGGGCTCAGTAGGGCATGGGCCACCCTGCTCCAGGCTTCTCCCAGTAAATGGGGCGGGGGGGGCGCCTGTGAATGCCACTGAACGGAGGGTCTCCGCGTACTCGGATGCACCCCAAGTCGGCCACCAAGACAGAGCCTCGGGGTGCCCGGCCTACTCCCTGCCCCACCCCCTTTCCTGCTGCCCCAGGCTTGGTGCTTCCGCGTGGGGGACAGGAAGGGGGGCCTGAGTCAGCGGCTGCTGTCCAGGAAAACAGGCCGGAGTCACCTGCCGTGGAGTGGGGGTGCCCGGCCAGCTGCCTGGCAGCCTGACCTTCTGCATCCCTTAACGGTGACCTCAGAGGGTGTTTAGGGAGTGATTTGCCCGTGCCAGGCCTGCCTTCTGTCCTGCCAGTCACCAGGCAGCTACGCTGTGTGACATATGGAAGTTATTGGCCTCTCTGAGCCTCAGTTTCTCAGGGCTTGGTAGTGGAATCAGAGCGTTGCAGGGCTTACTCTGGGCCTTGGTTCCATTAGTGCACCCATTTATGCTGGTACCCTGCCTTTGGGGTGGACATAGTCACCCACTTTACAAAGAAACTTGAGGCCACACAGCCAATAACAGGATCTAGGAACACACTGGGTGCGTGGCTTCCCAGGAAGCCTGCCCCCTCTGCCCAGAGAAGGGGGACCCCAGCCTCTACCCCAGCCCCTCTGTCCACTTACCTGGTTCCTCCCTTTATCTGGCATGACCACTGCCACCCCCACCCTCACCTGGGTGCCCCTCCCAAGGCTGTGCTCTCACCCAAGGCTCTCTGCAACCTCTGGCCCCACCTTGACACAGGTGCACCCAAGCACCCCCAACCCTGCAGGCTCAGGGCTGTGCCAGAGAGGTTAGAAGCCTTGGAAGGGGGTTACAGGGGTTGGGGTTTGAGGAATGAATAGGAATTTGTTGTCATAGAGGATGGTTCTTCGGGAAGTGGGAACAGCTTGCCCATTGAGCTCTGGGCAGGAGACGGAACTGGAGGGCTGAGAGGCAAGGTCCAGTGCGGGGGCCAGGCCGAGGGGCTGGGGGGCTCTAGGTGGTACGACCTGCTGGGCCAGCTTTGTTCTGCTTCTGGAGAGAACAGAGGGAGCAGCGGGAGCTGTGGGCCCTGGAACCCAGAGCCTCCAATGTTAGCAGACAGCCTGGGTGGGGCAGAGGCCTCCCCGACCAGCCCCCAGCTCTCTTTCTCCTCTAGGCAGGTGGCACTAGGCTGGGGGTTACCATTGGGGTGGCCAGGACTCTGCAGACTGGAACCATAACCTGCTGGTCGGGAGTGAAACAGGATACACGGGGCTTTGGGGACATGCTGGACGCTGTGGCAAGAGGGGGTCACTCGGCGGTGTGGGACTGTGGCCCTTTGGGATGCTCTGGACAGTCAGAATTAATAAATGCATTTCCCAGTCCCCATGGCTGAGGCATCTGTTTCCAGGTTTGAGAGGGGACCAAGAGGCACTCAGTGGACCTTCCTGGGATGGGGACAAACCCTCATGCTCTGTCCTGCCCTGCTGAGCCCGGGGCCTGCCCTCACGGAAAGGTCTTGACCTCTTGGTTCCTCTCCTCCCTTCCCTGCCCCAGGATGCGCCTTGCCAGCACTGTTGTTCCCGCGGGATGACGTCAGCGCTGGCATCCTGAGGCCCGGCTCAAAGGCTCACACCTCCCCCAGGGCTGGGGACAGGGTCCCTGGTGTGGAGTGTGCTGGACCAGGCCAGGGACTGGCTCCTCCTGCTGGGTCCCTGCCAAGCCCCAGCTGTGTCCTTGGTGTTATTTATAGGGCCCCATGGTCTGGCCAGGACCTGGGGTATGGCGGTGTGTGTGTGGGGGCTGGGCAGGGAGGCTGCACCTGGGATCTTGTGGCCAGCACCGCCTTCCCTGGGCCGGGTTCCTGGGAAGCAGGGGGCTGGCTACTTGCCCCTCAGGACCAAGGGGAGTGGGCCCAGACAAGGGGCCATCCTGCGACAGTCACCTGATCTGCTGACTTGCAGCCCCCTCCCCCCGCCCCACCAGCACACACTCAGCTCTTGCATCCATCAGCCACGGGGAGTCACTCACATGGGACCATAACACATGCATGAGCTGCCTGTACGTGCTAACAAGCCCTGGTGACACAGGCAGGACCCTACTCTTCACATACTCACCCCACCTGGAACCCCTCCCCACCCACCCTGACAGCCCTGTCCCAGGGAAGGGAGGAGAAGCTGCCTGCAACTATCTGGGGCTGGTGCAAGAGCCACCCCTAGGCTTGCTGAAGAGAGGCGGGGCAGTGCCAGGGAGCCACTCCCTCCTAGGCCTGCCCCAACCCATCTAGGGCCAGCCCAGAGGCCTGGGTGCCACAGAGGTGCCAACACCACTGGGGATTAGCCACCTGGCCAGGCTGGGGCCACCCACAGGCCGGGCATGCACAAAGTGGGACCTGCCTCTTCCCAGGGTGGCTGGGGCGGGGCTGCAGATAGCTTGGTGTTGCCGCCCATCACAGCATCAGGCCTGATGACCAGGAAGCCGGCACCAGCACAGGTGTCTCCCCAGTGCCCCTGACCTGGCCCCAGGAGTCCCTGGTCCGCCCCCTTGGCTGGGGACCTTCACCCATCCCTACCCTTTGGGGGTAAAGGCCAACACTGCCCACTGCCTACCTGGCTGCACCCCTGCTGAGCTGCCCATATCCCACACACTGCTCTGGAGCCCTCCCAGGAGCCCTGTGGACCTCTTGGGCCAGGGCATTTAGTCCCCAGAGGTTCAGAGACTCCATCTCACATGGGGCACAGAAGGCCAGGGGAGAGGCCTAGAAAAGTCACACTGCCCCAAGCTGGAGTGACAAAACAGTGAACACAAGTCAGGCTTCCTGGTCTTTAATGGGGGCATGGGTTGAGGGCAGGTCACCCATGGAGGTGACTCCGAAGCACAGAGGTCCCAGTGGCAGGCTCTGCAGGGCACAGGGGTGGTGTTTGGCCCGTCAGGCTGAGGGTGACAGACCCAGCCCCCAGGCCTGCCAAAGCTGGCAAGGGGCTTGTTCCTCCTGGGGTCTTGGGCACAAGAGCAGGGCCGGAGGCCAGGCAGAAACCTGGGCTGCACTGCCCCCTGGTGGCCTCTGTGGAAAGCACGGCTCCCCCAAGACCATGCTGGGGTTTGTTGGCCCCTGCTGACAGCCTGGACCCCAGAGAGCTGGTTTCCCCTGCCTGGGACAGCTCCTCTGAGCTGCAAGCCTTGGTTTCCCTGCTGACGAGGGGCCCGCACCGACCGCCTACTCCAGGGCCTTCACCAGGGCCTCGCACCGACCGCCTACTCCAGGGCCTTCACCAGGGCCTCGTTGGCCTCTATGCGGATCTGGATCTCAGCCCTTGCTGCCTCGTCTGCTGTCCCCGACAGCTCCGCCTGGGCCTTCTCCAAGTTCGCCTTGGCTGCCTGCAGGAGTGGGAAGGGGCTGAGGGCAGAGCAGGGACCGCAGCCCAGCACCTGCCTCTCCACTGGGCTCCCTCCCCAGTAGCCAGGAACTCTTGGACAGCTCCCACCCGCTCTGAGCCTCAATTTCCCCTCCGACACTCACCCCCAGGTCCAGCATGTCTAGTGTCACTGCCTCTTCAGCCAGTAACTGCACCGAGGAGTCGGCATTCACAGTGACAGAGCCACTGCTCACTGCAGAGGGAAGACATGACACCCCACATCCAGGTGGGTGGCCTCGGCACCCCCTGCTTAGCTCCACACGTCCCCAAATCTGCATCCTGGGTTCGCTAACAGCCACTGGCCAAGGGCGACCCCCACAGGACTAGCCCTAGAGCCCAACACAGGGAGAGATGTCTGGAGAGAAAGAACAAGAAAGGTACCCCAAGAGAGGACAGATGACAGGAGGCCACCCAAGGACACATATGTGGACCAGGGGGCCACCAGAGGCCTCTGCTGAGGGAAAGAACCCCCTCTCCCTCCAACCTACCATCCCAGGAGCTGAGCTAGGGTCAGGGGCAAAACCGTGCTGGGCTCGAATGCCGGTTCTACCACTGCAGACAAGTGACGCCAAGAACAGCTTTCTTAGAATTG
Organism: Lepilemur ruficaudatus; assembly: GCA_963574885.1. NCBI lineage: Eukaryota > Metazoa > Chordata > Mammalia > Primates > Lepilemuridae > Lepilemur > Lepilemur ruficaudatus. Next base: position 76,471 of record CAUYRT010011789.1, read on the forward strand.
GTTTCTCCAGAACAAATGCCCTCCACTAAAATCGACTGCTCCTCTCCTGCAAGTTTTCTTTATTCTTTGTTTTTTCTGAGATAAGATCATGCTCTGTGGCCCAGGCTGGAGTGCAGGGACGTGACCATAGCTCACTGCAGCCTCCAACTCCTGACCTCAAACCATCCTCCTGCCTCTGCCTCCCGAGTACCTGGGACTACAGGCACCACCATGCCTAGCTAATTTCTATTGATTTTTGTGTGAAATCACGGTCTTGCTATGTTGCTCAGGCTGGTCTCAAACTCCTGGCCTCAAGTGATCCTCCCGCCTCAGCGTCCCAGAGTGTCAGGATTACAGGCCAGAGGCACTGCTGGCCCCCAACATCGTTTTGCTTCTCTTCCTAGCGTCTGTCTGTCATCTCCTAACCCATCACACCTCGATTAATTCACAGCCAGTCCTAAGCTGGGAGAGAGCAAAGTCCTGTCTGCTTTGCTTTCTTCTGTATCCCGGATACTTATGTCACTACCCAACCAGGGCTGTGTCACAGACAAATCTGCTAAACTTTATTTTTCTCAGGGCTCCAACTGAGAGAAGACTGACCTGCTGGGACACGTGGGCCCTGCCCGGCTGTGGTCCACTGGACTTACCAAAGTACTTGGAGGTGGTGCCATCCTCCGCGTGCACCACGACCAGCCCGGGACGCAGGACCTGCAGAGTGGGTACGTGGGCCGCCAGGATGCCAAAGGCTCCGGTCAGCGTGGGCACATCCACCTGCCGGACGTTGGCACCGTTGAAGAACACCTGTAGACGAGAGCATGGGTAACCCCATTACTGCAGGCCAAACCCCCCCACTGCCACCCGGACTCCGTTTCTCCTGCGGTGAAACAGGTCAAGGCAGAACCCCGCGTTTATGAGGGGTGAGGTGGGGTCCGATGCTTCGGTATTGACGCTGGGACGGCTGTGCCGAAATTTGCTCATCTGCCAACGACAACGCTGCGATGTGCATTCACTGGGAGAGTGTACACTGTGGGCCAGCCCCGAGGGGCACCCGGGGGCACGGCGGGGGCACCTGAGGCCCTGGGGGAAATCACACTGGGGGATAGGGTGGGAGGTCCGAGTTGCTGGGGTGGGGGCTCGGCTCCGACCCCAGAGAGACAGGGCGGAAGGAGCAGGCCCAGAGGGCGACCGCGGAGGGTCCCGAACCCCGCGGTGTCACACCTGCGTGGGGGAGGCGAAGGTGAAGGACATCTGGCCAGGGCCCGCGGCGGGGGCCGGGGCGGTGGCGGCCTCGGCGTAAGCGCGAGCCTGGCGCAGGAGGCGGCCCAGGCCGGGGCGGCGGAGCAGTGCGGCGGGCAGCATGGCGGCGGCAGCGGCGGCGACGGACTCTGGCCGGACGCGGCTGCCTGGAGGGCGAGGAGGACGACGGACGCGCAGGGACGTGTGGGAAGAGGAGTTCTGGCGAGGGCGCACGCGCGAACCACGACTCCCGGCGGGCCGCGCGCTACGCTGACGACGACGCGCCGCCGGAGCGCGGGGCATGCTGGAGGATGTAGTTTCCTTCCGGCCCCGGCTCCGGAAGCGGCCCCCGCCACCGGGGTCAGGCGAGGGCCGGTGAGACGGTTGGGGGCGGGGAAGGCACACTTGAACTCCAGTGTCGCTAACGACTTTGGGGGCATTCATTCGACGCCAGGCACTGGGGCGACACCAGGGACACATTGAGATTCCTGCTCTGGATTTGGGGAGGGGGGCTTTAGGCGACATGTGACATAAATGAGCAGGTCGTGCAGCGTCTTCAGTGGTGACAAATGCAATAAATCAATAACTGAATAAACGAGCGCCGAGTAAGGGGGCAGCATGGGGCAGGTGCAGACAGATGCAGGTGCAGGCGCAGGTGCGCCCAGGGCCCGCACCGGGCGGGGGGCGGGGGGCGGGGGGACCAGCGTAGACGGAGGCGGGGTGGCGCCGGAGGGCCCCCCACCCCGGCGCCGGCAGAGGGCGCCTCGCGACCGGAGATGCGTTAGCCGCCCCCAGCCCCTTCCTGGCCACCGCCCCCGCGCGCCGCTGACGCAGGAGAGCGTGCGCGGGCGGCCCAGGGCTCCGCTGACGTCAGTCGCGGCCCGCGCAGCCTCGTTCGTGGCCATGACGTCACCGCCTCGCCCCCGCGCTCACGCAGGTCGGCGGCCCCAGCCCCTTCCCCCCATCCCGCTCCCCGGGGTCGGGGGAGAAAGCCGAGCCCGGGCTGGCGGGGATGGGACGCACACTGGGAAGGGCCTGGCAAGGGGGCGCAGAGGGCTGGACCCCAGGGGTGCAGGGAGCAGGGGAGGATCGCAGTCACACCTGGGCCGGGGGCTGGGTCTCATGGCCCTACAATGCTGCAGCCACGGAGTATCAGAGCCTCCTGTGGTGGGCGAGTCCCATACCTTCCGTGGCTCACCACACCTGGAGGATGCACCCCTGCTCCCTGCCCGTATTCCGGGGTGCACTGGGGCATCCTTCTCCGAGGATTTGGGTAAACTGAAGAGGGTCCATCCAGCCCGAGGCAGAACGGAGGCCGGGGCCTGGCCTGGCTCCTCCCTGGGCCTGCGCTGCGAAGGGTGCTTGGGGTGTCAGTCCTAATGCCCTGGGTATTCTGACCCGGGGTAGAGTGCAGAGGAAAACCTTGCTCACTTTCTAGGAGCGTCCTGTGCGCACTCCCAGCCTCTCCTGGACCCCACATCCAGCTGCCACTCCAGGAAGCTGGGAGGCCTCAAGTGGGCTCCTCAAACTCATCCGTTGTGCACCTTCTCTCCAATGCCCACGCTGGGGTGGCGCTGGAATAAGTAAGGGCCCAAACCTGGGGTTATCCTGGAAATCCATCTGGCCTGGCTCATCCACTGTGGCCACCGTCTCCCTCCTGGATAGCCCCGGTCTCCTACCTGCCTCGCCACAAGTGTCTTATCCACGGAGCAAAACAGAGTCGATCTTCTCTTAAAAAACTGAAACCTGTTCCTGCTTCCTCCAACACACAAATACTCTGCAAACACATGATTCTACCTCAAAGCCTTTGCCCATGCAGTGCCCGCTGGCGTGGACCCACCTTCCATAAGGCTGTCACCCCACGGTCACTTGCCCATTCGTTCCTTCCTGTGTGCTACTCCTGTGCCGGGCATGGGGACCCACCATAGACAAGTTCCTGCCCTTGGAGCTCACAGTGTAGTTGGGACGAGACCACACACAAGAGCGAGTAAAATTCTCAAGGAGAATGAGTCGGATAGGCGATGGGAAATGTGACACTCGTAGGCATAGCTAAAAGTAGGCGTGCAGAGACTTTGACGCTTCGGGAAAAATTGGGGGGGGGACTTTCAGCGCAATGGACGGAGAGCCCTCCACAGTGGGCACCTTGGAGTGCACAGGCCCTGAGGTTGGCTGTGGCTGCGGGGTTCCTGGAGCACTGTCAGCCTTTTCTGGATGAGAAAGAGGTGCCATTGCAGGGTGTTGAACACGGGCCCAGTGGACTGGGATGTCTCAGAGGGAGAGGTTGGGGTTGGCTCCTGCTGGTGTACTCTCAACATCACCCTACGAGGAGCAGGCGTCTGTGGGATCGTTTGGGCCTGGGTGACACTCAGCACAGTTTTGAGTATCTGCTATGGTTTGCTCATTTGCTGTCCTGAAAGAGGAGAGGAGAGGGGGCTGGCGGAGCGTGCTGAGCCCTTGGCAGTGCCAGGGGGGACCCGCATTGGGGGTGCAGCTGCTGGCCGTGTGCCTCCCAGGTCTCCTGGCCTGTGCATCTGGGGACCCCCAGACTGAGGGCAGCTGTGACCCAGAGGGGCCCTGGCTGTGCACCTCCATATCCCCACGGGAGAAGCAAGATAGGAAGGGGAATCAGTGTACCCAGGAAGGACTCCCCCGTGGTGCACTTCAGAGCCTGGAGGGAGGAGTAATCGTGCGTCCCAGGACCCTCCCCGAAGCCAGCTGAGTCCCTGGGGACCTGGGTTAGGTGAGTCGTGCGGAGGGGTGGAGGCGGGGACGCGGCCTCCAAGGAAGGGGCCAGCTCGGTGCACTGAGGGGGCGCGGGGGAGCGTAGGCTCCGCCCCCCGCCCCAGCCGGAAGGGAAGAAGAGGTGGTGGCCGGCGCGCCGTGAGCCAGAGCCGGCGACGAGCGCGGCGGGGGCGGCTGGCCAGGGACCGGGCAGCACCGGGCGCACCGGGCGGGCGCGCCGCCAACGCGGTCACGTGCGCGGCCCCTCCTCTCGCGCCGGCCTCCCCGGCGCGCCGCGCTCGCTCCATTCATAAATTCTCCGCCTGCTCCGCGGCCACCGGGCGCCGGAGCCAGCCGGGAGCGCCGCGCAGCCGCTCGCCCGCCCGCCGCCCATGGGCCGCGCGCCCCGGCGCTGAGGTAGGCGCGGCGGGCCCGGGGCTGCACCGGGCGGGCGGGGGGCGGGCCGGGGATCTGGGCCAGCTCTGGGGCCCGCCCTAGCTCTGGACCATCGCCCATCTCTGTTCGGATGCGCGGCCAGAGGAACGGCGCGGAGGAGCTGGGGCGGGCGTGGGGGCCGGCTTCGGGGCTCTGTAGCCCCCGGCCCGACGGCCCGGACCGGACAGGGACCCCCGCCCACGCCTTTCCTCCGCCTCAGTTTCCCCTGTAACATCGGGCGAGGGCGATGGCGTCTCGGCCTCCTGGCTTAGCCGGGATTTGAGTGGAGCCTGATGTCGGGTTCTCTCTCTGCCCTCGGGCCGGCTGGGGGGGCGTGGAGCAGCTCCCTGGGGAACCTCCACCGGCGGCTGCGGCACTGTCTTCCCCCCCCATAGCCCACCTCTCTTTCCCTTGGCCTCCTGCCATCTTTCCTGGTCTCCTCCTGCCACCGTCCTGCGCCTCTGCCCCACCCTCTCCAGCCTGAACTCATTTTCCGACCTACATATGCACCCCCTTCCCCCAGTACTGGGAAGTCCCGGCCAGCATCTGACCTGGAACCCTGAGGACACCTGGCCAGGGTTAGGATTATCCCCTTCTCTGGGCCTCGGTTTCCCCGATCTCGAGTGGCAGTAAGAGCCCATAAGGGACTTAGGAGGCTGGAGGTTGTGCGCTCTTCTTCCTCTGGAAAAAGACCTCGCGCTGCCAGGGCCATGCCAACTCAGGGCTGCTGGGCCTCCCAGGCGGTTACCTGGGACGCCGGGGTCCTTCCCGCCTCGCTGACGGTGGGACAGGTGCAATTTGCAGGCATCCCCTTTCCCGAGTGCTGAACGCCCCTCCCTGGCCTCAGTTTCCCCCCGCGCGAAAGGCCGGCTAGCCAGGCCTGGGCGAGGCTGCCAGGCGCTTGGGCTTGGGCACCGGCTGGGAGGGCGCAGCGGCCATCTTGCCGCCTAGGCCGCGGCGCGCCGCCCCTGCAGGAGGCCTCCCTCCCCGCGCCCCTCCCCGCCCCTGCTCCCTGGCAACCCGCCCCCCCCCCAGCCTCGGCCTACTGGCTCGGTCGCCATGGGAACCAGATTCTTCAGGGCTGGGAACAGATGCGCCGCCTTTGTCGTTTTCACTCTCGCTGGCGCTCGGCAGAGGGGACCTGTACCTGCTGGAGTCGGGACCCCATCACCGCGCTCAGTCCCTCTCTATCTCTGTGGGCAGACAGCCCCGGGGCTCTCCCTTCACCCTGTCTATGACTGGGGCCCTGCCAGGGGGTAACTGGGGTCTCTTGGGGCTGGGACAGCCCATGGCCCCCTGATGGGGACGACGAGGCACCTAGGGTCTAGCCTGAGCAAGCTGCACGGCCTCAGTTTCCCCATTCTTCCAGTGGGTGCTTCCCTTTTTCTGGGCAGAGCTCCTGGCCTGATGCTACATGCTGGGAGGGCTCCACCGGCTGCAGAGGCAGCTGTGACAGGCACACACGCGCATAGGGCACCACCTCTCCCATTTTTAAGGTAGGAAAACAGAGCTAGAGAGAAGGCCCCTGCCCCCGGCCCGCCAGGGGCTGATCTGAGCAGGGTGGGGGCTGCTCTGGGGCTCTCCCCAGCTCTCAGTGAGTCACTGCTGTGTGGGCTCCTGCTCCCAGCAGGGGAGGGGGGCTCACTGCAGTGGCTCCTGTGGGGAGGGGCCGGCAGCGCTGGAGCTGAGCAGACTCTGTCCCTCCAGGCCCCAGAATGCAGCCCACCGCCACCATGGCTACAACCGCTGCCACCACTGCCACGGTGGCCCTGACAACGTCGTGGGACAATGCCACTGGCCGTCCCACGGTGGGTGAGGGAGGCAGGGTGAGGGTGGAGCAGATGGGATGTTAGAGTCCAGGCCAGTACGGACCTGACCCGCCCAGTGTGGCCCACAGGCCGAGCCCGACCCCATCCTGGACAACTACGTGCTGCTGGTGGTGGTGATGTCGCTGTTCGTGGGCGGCACGCTGGTGGTACTGTCCGGGGTCCTGCTTCTCTGCAAACGCTGCTGGGAGGTGCACCAGCACTTCAACAGGTGCGAGCCCCACCCCGGTTCTGGGCAGCTGCACAGGGGATGCACATGGGTGCCAGCTGGGTGGTGTGGGTGCACACGGGCCCTGCAGCTCTAAGCCACAGGGTGCACAGTGAGTCCAAGCAGAGGCCTCTGATGACAGGGTCCCCGCAAGCCGGTGCGTGGGATGTGGCTCCAGGGCACCTGGACCTTGGAGGCTGCCTGGGCCCTGTCCCATCAGCCTCTCCTGCTGTCCCTCCCAGAGCCATGGAGGAAGCTGAGAAGACCACTACCAGCTACCTAGACAACGGCACCCACCCAGCCCAAGGTGAGGCGCCCGGCCCCACCACCTTGCTGGTCCGTCCACCTGCCCGTCCTCCCCTTGGCCACCCGCCTGCCCCCTTGGGTCGCCTGACCGTCTGTGTCTGTCTGTCTCCCCCACCAGACTGGGCGCAGCTCGATTCCGACTCATCTCTGTTTCCTTAACGCCCAGGCGTAGGTGCGCACAGGCGCGTGCTGAGCGAGTGAGTGTGTGAGCGGATGAGCGAGTGCCCGCCCGCCCCGCTGCTCCGGCCCACCCCGCGGTCAGTCGGGCCCCTCCCCTCCCCCTCCTACCCCCCAGCAGCCTGCCTGGGCCAGGCGCAGCCCACCCGGGGCCCACCCTCTCCTGCCTCTCCACGCAGACCCCGACCTCAGGGGGGAGGACCCCGAGGGCCAGGATGCAGAGACGGAGCGCTTCCTGTCCACCAGCTCCACCGGCCGCCGGGTCTCCTTCAACGAGGCGGCCCTGTTTGAGCAGAGCCGCAAGGCGCAGGACAAGGGTCGCCGGTGAGGAGTGTGGCAGGGGCCTGGGTTCCATGGGAGGGCGTCTCTTGTCCGGGTGACGTTTCCCATACCGGAGCCCAGGGCAGAGAGCAGGCGGGGGCTGGGGACATCCAGCGCTTTGGAGGTGGGGCTGAGGCCAGGGGCCAGGGGTGAGCTGACCATCTGGGTGCCCCACAGGTACACCCTGACGGAGGGCGACTTCCACCATCTGAAGAACGCTCGCCTCACCCACCTGCACCTGCCGCCCCTCAAGATTGTCACCATCCATGAGTGTGACTCGGGCGAGGCCAGCTCCACTGCTACCCCCCACCCAGCTGATACCCCCAAGGCCAGCCTTGCCATCTTCCAGGTGAGCTGGTGGGACAGCAGCAAGCTGGGGCCTCAGAGGGTGGGGGATGGCCCCAGGGCTCTCTGGACCCTCGCTGTGGGCTGGGTCCCTCATCTTAGGACGGGCAGGGAGCCTGACTGGGGTGGCCGGGGGCGGGAGGCCGAGCCCAGCACACCCCTCACCCACCCATGCTCTTTGACCAGTCACTGCTTCCTCCCCTACTGGCTCTGTCCCACAGCCCCCGGGGAAGGCCCTCACCGGCCGCTCCGTGGGCCCCAGCTCCGCCCTGCCAGGTGACCCCTACAACTCAGCAGCGGGTGCCGCCGACTTCGCGGAGATCAGTCCCTCTGCATCTAGTGACTCCGGGGAAGGCACCTCGGTGAGGGGCCCACGTGTGTCCCCCAGGGCGTCAGGGCAATGGCGGGCTCCTTCCCCTTCCTGCATGCAGTTGGCCCTGCACCTGCCCTGGCCATCCTTGCCCTGCCTGGTCCCCCACGTGCGGGAGGAAGAGGGAGCAGGTGTGTGCTCACACATGCGTGGGGCACACCAGGGCCCCCACCTGCAGCCCAAGCCACGGACGAGAGCACCTAGACACTCGCCCTGGGAAACCCCCTCTCCCCACAAACCCCATGTCCAGGGTCCTTCCTGGGACAGCAGAGCCAGCCTGCTCCAGCTGAACACCATGGGGAGCCTCTCAGAGGCAGTAGGGTCTGGGGGAGCCTACCCACCCACGCAGAGCACCCACCCTGCTGCCTCTGCCCTCTCTGAGCAGGTCTACATCTGTCCACGTGGTGGGCGGAGGCCTTGGGGTCTGATGGGTCTGCAAGCCTGAGAGCTGTTCCTATTCCCTCCCAGTTGGATGCAGGTACCAGGAGCACCAAGGCTGGTGGGCCCGGGGCTGCCATGGGTCCTGGGGAGGCAGGCCCAGGCTCGGGGGCAGGTACTGTGCTGCAGTTCTTCACCCGCCTGCGCCGCCATGCCAGCCTGGATGGGGCCAGCCCCTACTTCAAGGTCAAGAAATGGAAGCTGGAGCCCAGCCAGCGGGCAGCCAGTCTGGACACCAGGGGTGAGCTGTGGCCCCTGGCAGGAAGTGGGCTCAGCACGGGGTGCCAGATGCTTCCCTGGGGCAGGGCTAGTGCTCCGGGGACCCGGTGCCTGCCCTGAGCTGGCCAGCAGCTCTGTCAGTGGGTGTCTTGCCCAAAGTACTGCACCAGGTCAAGAGGATGACCCAGACCATGCCCTGTGCTCCTGCTTGCCCGGGAAGGGCTTTTAGGGGCGGCCTAAGGCAGATCCACCCAGTTCTGAGGCCCCTGTGCCACAGGTGTCCCATGGGTCCTGGCCACTCTCTGTGTTCAGGGCACAACTCTCTGTGTTCAGGGCGGTAAAGGAGGAAACTATCTGAGGCCACCAGGTCATTGTGGAGTTGGGAGGGTTGGCCAGCCAGCCTGTATCCCTTCCCGGGTTATGGCCCCTGGCCCACGTCCACAGGTGTGACTCTTGCTCTGACACATTAGGATGTAAGAGGTGGGGTCTCCAGGGGCCCCACCCTGGTCTCCCTGGGCTGGCAGGCGGGAGCCTCACTCTAAGTGTAGGGTCACCTTGGGCAGTCCTGCCCGTGTGGGCTTTGGCTTCCCCTGACATGAAGTGGTAGGGCCAGGGTAGGCCAGGGATCAGCAGAGGTTTTCCATAAGGCTCTAGGTGGTAATGTTTTTGGTCTCATGGTCAGATAGGCATTGTCTCAACTGTTCAGTGCCGCTGCTGCAGGGCAGAAGCAGCCATAGACCGTATGTGATGAATGAGCATGACCATGTGCCAATAAAACTTTTATTTACAAAAACAAGTGGCCTGTCCGTGGGCTGTAGTGCACAGACCCCTGGAGTAGTTGACAGTGGCCATCCAATTCTGCAGGCCCTGGGTTGCATGTGGCCCTGGGAGTCCCAGGCCCAAGGTGGGAATGTGTGTGTGGTGGGGAGGGGGCCCCTGCCCAGAAAGCACAGGAACAGCCATCAGGCCGGAGGGAGCTCTATGGGCAGCCGCAGCTCCGAGGGCCTGGGGCTAGGTCAAGCTGCTGGGGCATCCGCTGCCCTGTGGCGGAGGTAGCAGGTCCTGTTTGGCTGCCCTGTTCCAGCTGAGAGGACACAAATCTTGGGATGAACGGGACCAGGATTCCTGATGGGGACTGTAGTCAGATGTGGTGACAGCAGCACCCAGAACCTGTTTGCTGGGTAACTGCCCTCACCACCCAGGCCTGCCTGCTGAAGCCTCCCCAGGGGAAGGTCCTGGCCCCTGGCCAGGGGGCCTTGGGCAGGGGTGGGGCAACTCTTTGCACTCCCTGGGCCAGGGTGGAGCTGGGAAGAGAGGGTATCACTCTCCCTTACCTCACTGGTCCCCACCAGCCTGTCCCTACTCTCTCATGCCTGTCAGCTTCCGTACTTTGAGCTGGACTGTGCCTGTCACCAGCTGTCCAGGGAAGATTCTCCCAGTGGGCTGTATGTTTGGCCAGGGATGCCCTGGGGCGCTGCCACCTGAGGCTCTCTGGCCTGCCCTGGCTTTCCCAGGCTCTCTGGTCCGAGCCCTTCTGCTCTTGGTGCCTACTCCCCGTGTGTGTGTGTGTGTGTGTGTGTGTGTGTGTGTGTGTGTGTGTGTGTGTGTGTGTGGTGGGGCAGAGACACGTGTATGTGTGGTGGGGCAGAGACACGTGTGTGTGTGTGTGTGGTGGGGCAGAGACGTGTGTGTGTGGTGGGGCAGAGACAGCCTGACAAGCCTTCCCCTAAGCAGGTTCCCCCAAGCGGCACCACTTCCAGCGGCAGCGGGCAGCCAGCGAGAGCATGGAGCAGGAGGAGGGGGACACCCCCCACGCAGACTTCATCCAGTACATTGCCCGTGCAGGCGACGCAGTGGCCTTTCCGACCCCCCGCCCCTTTCTGGCAAGCCCCACCAGCCCGCCCCCCGCTCTCGGCAGGTATTTTTCAGTAGATAGAGGTGCTAGGGGTGGACCTGTGGGCCCCTGCCCCACTCTGCCCCCCCTAGGCAACCCAGGGATCACTCTCCTGACCCTGTGGACATGAGTTCGCCTCCCTCCAGCGGCAAGGCCCCTCCCAGAGGCTGATTCTCTGGGGCCACCTCTCCAGCATGGATTGGGTAAGGGTAGGGGGGTGGGTGAGGGCCCCGAAGATGGCTACAGGTTCCCTAGGACAGGACACCTGCTCAGGCAGTCCCGCCGCGGGTATGTGCCCAGCCTGGTACTGCCACTTCCTGGTGGAGTCCGAGGCTTGAAGGGCTCTGCCGTGGTCCCAGGCCCTCTCCCACCTACCCATGCTCCTGAGGGCTGGGCAGTCCCTTCTCAAAAACTGTTGTGACTGTCTGTACCCGCTCCCCCAAGCCCAGGGCCCACATCAGTGGGATGAGGGACGGGACCCAGGGAGCAGAGCAGGGTTCCTGGGGCAGCTCCCAGTCCAGCTAGATAGTCCCTCCTTTTGTGTGTTACCCTGCTGTTCCTTATACATGGTGGGTGGGTGAAGAGCCCTACTTGCCCTGAAGTAGGGGCTGAGCTGGACCCAACACGGTCCACTGAGAGGCTGGGGAGAAGGCAACCCACGACAGAGGAGTGTTACCTCCTCCAGAGGGTCCTTAAGGCCGGGCACCTGCAGTTTCCCCAGGTGCTTGGATCAGACTTCAAGGGACACCCTGGTTGAAAACCAGGTGCCAGGCTCAGGGCTAATCCAAACAGCATGCCCTACAAAATGGACAGACTCCATTTTAAAGCCCTCATCTCCTGGGTCCTGGCGAGTCCCAAGGGTCCCAGCAGCGGGGTGGCCGGCCAGAAAGGGGTCGTGGGGCTCAGCGGGGCTCTGACAGCCACGGCCCGGCTTGCAGGTTAGAGGCGGCGGAGGCAGCCGGAGGAGCGAGCCCCGAGTCCCCCGCGGAGCGCAGCGGCGGCGCAGGACCTGAGCACCAGCAGCAGCAGCCGGAGCCAGAGCTGGACGCCGAGCGGGACTCGGGCCCCGAGCAGGCCCAGACCAGCTACCGCGACCTGTGGAGCCTGCGCGCCTCGCTGGAGCTACACGCGGCCGCCTCGGACCACAGCAGCAGCGGCAACGACCGTGACTCGGTGCGCAGCGGCGACAGCTCGGGCTCAGGCTCCGGGGGTGCGGCGCCTGCCTTCCCGCCACCGTCACCACCAGCGCCAAGGCCCAAGGACGGCGAGGCACGTCGGCTGCTACAGATGGACAGCGGCTATGCCAGCATCGAGGGCCGTGGTGCGGGCGACGATGCCGAGCTGCCCGCCGTGCCCACCCGTCCCCGCAGCCCGCGCGCCTGGCCCCGCCGCCCACGCCGCGACTATAGCATCGACGAGAAGACCGACGCGCTCTTCCACGAGTTCCTGCGCCACGATCCCCACTTCGACGACGCGCCGTCCTCCGCGCGCCACCGCGCACGTGCTCACCCGCACCCACGCAAGCAGTGGCAGCGTGGCCGGCAGCACAGCGACCCCGGTGCGCGAGCGGCCCCGCCCCTGGCCGGCGCCCCGACCCCTGCCGCGGCCCGCCCCGCGCGTGCACCCTTGCGTCGCGGCGACAGCGTGGACGGCCCGCCCGATGGCCGCGCACTGGGCAGCGCCGGCGACGACCCCGTCATCCCCGTCATCGAGGAGGAGCCCGGCGGGGGCTGCCCGGGCTCGGGCCTGTGCGTCGAACCCCCGGGGGCGCTGCTGGACAAGCTGGCGGCCGGCCTCGAGGAGAGGCTGTTCCCGCTCCGCCTCGCCGAACCCGTCGTCGCCGCCGCCCCTACGCTGGTCGCCGCCGCCCCCACGTCTCCCGACCACAGCCCGGCCTAAGTCCTGCGCCCCGCACCCACCTCTTAGCAGCTTCTCTGGCGCCGCGCGGGGACTCGGCGACGGGAGACACGCGGGGACACGACGCCCTGCACGCATGCGCCGGGACCCCGGGGCCCTTGGCGAACGCACTCGTCTGCGGACGCGGCTCGCCGCCCTAGGGCGCACGCGCGCAGCTCGAGCCGGCTCCAGGACGCACACGCACGGCTTGGGACTCCCAACGCGCCCTGGAGGGGCGCACGCGCGCAGGCCCCTGCGGGCGCTTCGCGGGGTCTCCGAGGCTCGAGGCGCGGAGAGCCCAGGTTGGGAAGGAAGGAAGGACACCGACAGGTCCTCACTCTGGGCAGAGGGACTGGCCTCTCGGGAGCAGGCGCGGGACCTGCAGCACCCCCCCCCCCCCCCGCCAAGGACGCGAGGCACATGTGCGAGCCCCGGGGCTGGCACCCTCGGCTGCTGCTGCTGCGGGTCGGAGAGGAGCCCACCGCCCCCAAGCCGTTTACCTCACCGCGGCGTGTGCTCGCGGCAGCCCTCGCCCCTCCGAGCAATAACAGCGCCCGCCGCTGCCGCCTCCTCTGGCCCTGGACGCCGCTCCTCCCGCCGCCTGGCCCGTGTCCATCGCGCCCCTACCGCCTTGCATGTGCCCGGTGCCTCCCTGTCGCCGCAGGAGCCGCCAGGACTCCTCAGTGTTTGAGACGCAAACAAAACCCAAAGGCCAAGGCGTCAAGTTTCCCAAGCTTTATTTATTGCCAAAAAAGGGGTGAGCCCTCGCCTGCGTCGCCCGTCCCGCCCTCGACGCTTCCTGCCCAGTCTGTACCATCTGGTGATGGAGTTTCTCGTTGTTTTTGTTTTCTGGTTGATTATAAATATTTACTGCATACTCTCGCTCTGGGTTGTCTCTGGGGACCCAAGAGCCCCCGGCCTTGGGGGAGAAAGGGCCCGGGGTCCAGCTGCAAGGCCCCAGGAGGGAGGCAGGAGACCCAGCTGTGCCTGCCGGCTCTGGCCCAGGTTCACTGTCCACCAGCAGGACCCACACACCATCCGCCGGGGGCCCCGGACCTGCCCGTGCGTGGGGGACAAGGGTCCCCCACCTGACTGCCCCTCATGCCACCCGACAATTCCCAAACACCCCTCACGACCACAGCTCAAATCCACCTGTTTTATTTTTTCTTAAAAAAAAAGGAACCAACCAAACAAAAACAAGGCAGCCACTTGGCTCCGTCTGGGTGGTTCTGCATGCATGGCGGTGATAGGAGGCCCCACACCGGCTTCTCTGTGGCTGTGGTCACTAGGCGTGGCGCCCTAGCATAGCAGTGAGACAGACCAGGGAGAGGTGGCGGAGGGCCAGTAGTCTAAACATAAAGTGCTTCTCGAAGGCCAGGCCTCTCCCTCCCCGCCTGGGAGGCTCTGCACAGGATTGCAAAGTCCACTGTCCTAGGCTGTCCAGCAGTGTGTGCAGACGGCTGAAGGGAGGGCTGGCCCGGTCCCTGCTGTCCCCCAACCTGGCCCTCCGGGAGGCTCCTGGTCCTGAGGAGCCGTCGGCACAGAGGCATGGTGGCCTTCTCAGGTGGGCAGCAGCCGGAGTCGGCAGGAAGACTGAGGCACCAGCCCAGGCACCGGTGGGAGCTCCTGGAGACAGGCTACAGGCATGAGGGAGGGCGGGGGCAGGTCACTCTGGGCACCCAGACCTCCCCATCTCCGAGAGGCAGGCCTTGCCCATGGGCCTGCTGGCAGATTGGGGAAACTGAGGTTCATACAGGGGCTGCCAGACTCCTGGGCCCTCAATGGGCAGGAGGCACTAGGGAAGGTCACCTTTGAGCCACTCCCAAGGAAATTACCGCCTTCTTGCAGCAGGGCCTGGGCCTCCCCCAAAGCAGTTTCCCACCGGCCTGGCTGGTTCTGATGGAGACACATAAGCACTGGGGGTACCCTGGGGGGGCCAGCTGTGTGACTCAGGCAGTGACCCCAACAGCCTGGGAGAGGGGATGTGGCTGGGTGGGGCTCTCACCCCACTGCCCACATACTCAGGAGGAGACAGGGTCTCCAACAGCCCTGGGGCCTGCCTGCTCCCCATGCCAGGCTGGGGCAGAGGCGGGAGGTGCCCAGGGAGGGCCCGGGCAGTGTCCAGGGTGACTCAGCCTCAGCCAGACCCCAGCAGACAGCCCCGTTCCCTGGGGCCTCCCCACCACCCACCCACGCAGCTGCCTCAAAGCTTCTGGGCGGAGTCAAGCACAACCCTTTTCTGGGAGCAGCCTGGGGCGTGGGGAGTGGGTGGCTGGGCAGAGCACAGGTGCTACTGCGGCTGGGAGGGGTCCCCTGGGAGGCAGACAGCCCGCCATGGCTCCAGGCCAGCTCGGTAGCTAGTGTCCTGTGCAAAGTGACCTCCCCCATCCCAGGCACTGCCATAACATGGGCCATGTGAGGATGGACATGACACTAAGCAGGGCCCCGCCACACGGCTGCCCCAGGTCTCAACGACCGACATGCCAGCCCAGACCAGGCACCGTCAACAGCGGAACTGGCTGCGGCCACAGTGTGACTTTGCCCCCATCAGTGGTTGCCGTGATGGTGATTGCCATGACTGTAGCTTGGCTGGGTGCTGGCAGTGCCCACAGCTGGCTGACGGCAACCAGTGGTGTCCCCACAACCCCCACCAGCCGGGCCCCCCCGTGTCCCACCTGTAGGTGGCCACCCTCATTGCTGCTTGCAGGCCGACAGGCGGCGGATCTTGCTGCTGGCAGAGTAGGCCTTCCGGGCAGAGTTGGAGGCCCCGGCCCGGCACTCGGCCTTGGGTTTGGTGCTCAGCTGTGCTGACTCCGTGCCGTTCATGCACACAGCCTTGGGCAGGCCCCGGCTCTGTCCGTTCTGACCGGCCTCCTCTTCCGGGACCTGTCCTAGAAGGTAAACGGCAAGTATGGCCTGAGCCGGGAGCACCTCCCAGGGACCCCTGGGCCAGGCCTGCCCCACGCCAGCACAGGGACTCACCCCAGACCTGCCCAGGCTGTGCCTGCCCCCTGATAGGCCCAGGTCCTCTCCCGCCTGAAATGCCACCTCTTGGTGGCTCTGGGAGGACCCAGGGGTTGCATCTCCCACCGGTGGCCTGCAGGAGTGATCCCCTCTGCCCAGACTGCTGCACCTGCAGTGGCCCCCAGTGGGGTTCCCATCCAGGGAGAGGAAGGCTGGCTGGGGTTGAGCCCCAGCCCACGCTCACCCACCTGTCCTGCATGCCCATGCATCCTGGGACACAGGAGCCTCAGCACTCACCTGTGAGGACACAGGAGGGCCAGTCTCCAGCCTGGCGTTTGAGATGCCAGCACAAGCCATCTGGGGACGAGGAGCTCGGCCTGCCAGTGGCCCCATCCCCCAGCCCCTGCAGGCTGCCGACCCACACCCTGTCCAGAGGACACTGTCCTCACAAGGGGTTTGAAGTTCGCAGGAGACAGACATGCCACTTGCCCTGCACCCCCCCAGAAGCCAACACTGCTCAGTCGGGGGAACAGTCGCCGACTCCGTGTCAGTCTGCTGCGCCCCTTGCAGACCTCCTAGCAGCTCTCAAGAGGCCAACTCAGAGCCCTCCCGGCCCACAAAGGGGCCAGTGCCTGACTCAGTGGCTTCCAGCACTTTCTGTAACCCACTTAGGTGCACAGGAAGCCACTGGCTTTAGAAAGACACTTTGGTAAGGAGGCGCCACCTCCATTCTCAGGCCTGGGCTCATAGCCACTTGGTCTCCACTAAAGCAAGTGTGGGGGCCCCAATCTGATGGGGCCACCCGGACAGATGAGGGACCCAGTGGGCCTCCACATCAGTGGGCAGAGCCCTTGGGACCTGCCTGCACGAGGGCACCACCCCCTCTTCCCACCCCAGACCTCTGCCCAGCTAGTGGCCTGCAACCCCGCCCTGCAGGGAGCCACTGGTATGCAGGCCACTGGCCCCTGGGCGGCTGTCCTGCTTCTGGCAGTGACCTTCCCAGCCCAGGAACGGGGCTCAGGCTCAGAGAGGCACCTCCCAGGCCTGTCCGGGGCATGACGGGGACTGTCTACCCTGTTGCGTCCCAGGCCTCGCGCTGGGCCACCCCTCTTGCCTTCCCTGCTGGTGTTTCTTTCCTGCCAGCCATGTGGGGTCAGCGGGGTCACGGGAAAGGCAGCCCAGCCTCCACCTCCGCCCCGGGCAGCTCAGGGCTCACATAGGCCCAGGCCCCTCAGCAGGTGCCGGCTCCTGGCCCAGGGGCCCCGGCATGCAAGGGCTGCTGTGGGGTCAGCATTTGGTTTATGTCCCAGCAAATGCTCTGGGGCCCGGCGGGGCTGGCCAGGTCTCCCCCGCCCACCCTGTCACAGGGCACCACTGCTCTGAGAGGCAGAAAGCTTTGGACCCAGGGCCAGATGGACGACAGCCACCAACAGGGGTCTCAAGGTAGACACACCACGCACGTCACACCTCCCAGGACACCCTGGACCCCAACAGGGAAGGGGCTGGGCTGAGGCCCCAGACATGGGTGCCTGGCAGCACATCCGACAGGAGCCTCTTGCTCTGTCTCGGGGCATGGCTGCCAAGGACAGAGCCTCAGCAGGGATGGGAGCGCCAGGTACTGCTGAGCCACTGGGGGGCGCCCTGAGGGGTGGGGCTGGCTGTACTGGAGACGGGGAAGCCAGGCTCCCCAAGGGCCCCTGATATGCTGGGACCCTCCCCAGTCTGGCAGTTGTGCCGTGTACTGGGGGCCTGATCTCGAGCCCGCCCACCTGCCCTGCGCCCTCCTCTGCAGTAGTAACACACAAGCCTCCCCGACCGGCGGCCCGGGCCGCAAGTATCCATCTGCACACACAGTGGGCAAAGCTTTATCACAGCACCTGCGCAAACTGGCCATGGGGCAGACAGAAGAAAACCGGGAGCTGAGGGAGGGGCTGGGCTGCCCGAGGAGGGGTGGGGTGGGGTGGGCAGGGGAGCGGGTGCCTGCGGCTGCCACTACACTAAAGCCTGGCGCTCCTCCTCAGGCACCTCCGCGGTGCCGGCCACCTGGGCTTCCTCTCCAGGAAGGTCTGAGCACTGGCTCCGCTGGGCACCCGGCAGCTCGCTAAGCCCTGCCTCAGCCGCCTCCTCGTCACCTGGGGAAGCAAGGGCGGTGGCGGTTAGCGCTGGTCGGTGGCCTCGGGGCAGTGGGACCGGCGGGCCACTGGACCCTCCCTCAGATCAGTGTCTGAGGGCCCCCCCCGCACCCCAGTTCTCATAGCCCGGAAGGAAAGAGCAGGAAGCCCACCCCTCCACGCCCTTCAAGCTCCCCCACCTGCTCCTGCTAGAACCTGGGCCAGGAAGGGTGGCGGGAGGCACTGGGTGGGCTGTCCGGGCTGTGTGCCCGCGGACTCGAATGTGAGTGGGCTGCTCTCAGTGGAGGCCTTCAGGGAGTAGAATCTGCCACGGGGAACAGACCCGCCCACGGTGGACAGGCAGGTACTCTGCTCCAGGAGGATGTTCAGGCTGAGCCAGCATGGCTGGGCAGGTAGGGGCTCCTCACAGCTGAGCGCACACGGGCACAGTCCCTACCAACTCACCGGGCACCGTGAAGTCCTGAGTGTAGATGATGTCGTCCTCAATGTCAAAGAGGTCCTCGTCCTCATCCTCCTCCCCGCCGTGCAGGTCCTCCAGGTATGGCACCACTGTCATACTGCGCCACCGGTCCTTGGTGTCTGGGCTGGGTGGGATGGGCACTGGCACTTCAGCCGGCGGGTGTTTCTTCCGGAACCAGCTACAAGAGTCCAGCAGTGGCGAAGCCGTCAGCACGGGCATGGGGGGCTGGTAGGTGGGGCCTGGCAACTCGGCCACCACTGGGCCTGTCGTGTGCTTGGGACCTGAGGCCTGTGCAGTCCCCAGACGCTTCTCCCACCCCACCCCATCTGCCACAGCTCTCCCAGGAGTAGGCAGACCACCAGGGCACAGGACTAGAGTCCACATGAGTGGCCCTGGGTACCCTACCTGGGCTCAGCTCGAGCCCCACCCTGCTGACCCAGTACAGATGGGGCCAGACGGGCATGCTTGAGGCCCACGCAGCCCTTCCCTGCCTCTGCCCAGCCTAACGAGCTTTCTGTGCCCAACCCCTCAGCTCACCCACACCAGTCACTGGCTGCCTCGGCAAAAGGCCATTCGGAGAGCCCCTTCCTGAGGGGTGACCCATGGGTCACCCAAGTCTGTACCACCCCCACCCCTCAGCTGTCAGGAGAGGACTGAGACCCAGTGGGCCCAGCTGCCATCCCCACAAGCCCTGAAACATGCCACCATGATCTCTGGCCCACCCAGCCCGACCCACCATCCAGCCAGGGGTCAGCAAGCACAGGGAGGAGGGGCTTTGGTGGCCATGTCCCAGCCCAGGGAGCTGGCAGAGGACAGCCACCTTGCCCACCCATGCCTCCTGGGGCTCCTGCTCCTGTGCTGGGACAGCTGCCTGGGACTGAGCCAGCCACAGGCCATGAGTAATGCCCTCCCTGGTGGTCCCACATGGGATCCACTGTCCCAGGATCAGGCTCTATCTACTCCCAAGATACCTCCAAGAAAATTTCTTCAAACCCATGCCCTACCTGGTTGCCCAAATTTCCCACGGGCCCCCCGGTCTGAGTCAGCACCAGGCGTACTTGCTCAAGGGCAGGCACTGACGGCCCCCAGCAGAGGGTCCTGAGCCCCCAGGGCTGGGTGAGTGGGGCCCAGGGTGGGCACAGGGGGACATAGCACCCTGGGTGTCCTGGGCACGTGCTGCAGCAGGGAAGGCCCAGGAGGAAGGGAAGGGGTGAGGCCTGCCTCTCCTTCATGTGTCCCCAGGCCAAGGCAGGGACGGCACACACACCTCGACACCCAGACCCCGGGCTCAGCGGGCACTGACCCTGCTGGCCCCACGGAACTGCAGGCAGTGCACATGGTCAGAGGACAGAGAGGGATGGGGAACCACACATCCAGCTCCGCTGCACCCCGCCCCACCCCCTGGCATCCCCATCAGACCCTGCTCTGGCATCCACTCAGCCCACACGTCCACCTGGCTGGCCCCAGCCTCACACGTGCCTGCAACGTTGGCTGCTCACCTGTGCTGGCGGATCTGCCGTATCGAGAACCTCTTCGCGGGCTCATACTCCAGCATCCCTGGACAGAGGGCAGAGAACCAGTCAGTGCCGGCACCAGGTGAGTGCCACCGCCATCGCCTGCCCGCCTATCCACCCCTGCCCTGCTAGAGACAAGCGGGTGCTTGGGTGCAGCCTGTCAACCCACCAAGCTCGAGTGTGCCCCACACACTGGGTGGGCAAAGCCCGAGAGGCTGCACACATGTCTCGGCCGCCTCTAGGCTGGGGCGGGCCCAGCAAGCGCAGGTGAGGCGTAAACACAGCTGCGTGTACAAAGGGTGGGTGGCCAGCGCCACCTGCTGCCCGCTCAGAAAATGCAGCAGGCAGAAGCCTGGCAGATCCCGCCCAGGCTCCCTGGAGGGTACAGGGTTCAAATGGGGTGAACAAAGGGCAAGGGCCCAAACGCAGGCAGGCAACCAGCAAACCAGGTTCTGGTGGGCAGGAGGGACCACGCTGTCCATGTACACTGGGGGCAGGGCCTACCTTTCAGCAGGTCAGACAGCGGGGGACCACAGTCGCCTGGGATGGCGTAGCTCCCCTTCCCGATGTTCTCAAACAGCTTGTAGATATTGTCGCCTTCAAACGGGTACAGGCCCGTGGTGATGTTGTAGCTTCGTGTCCAGGGGAAGGAGGAGAGAGTGTCGGTCGGGGGTTGTGGCACCCTGGGAACCCCAGCTCGGGCCTCAAGGACAGAGCCCCTGGCTTGGCCTCCAGAGCAGAGCTCTGTGGGCTCCCACAGGCTGCCGCACATGGGTGGAGGTCGGGACTCGCCCCACGCAGAGAGTAGGGGGTAGGGAGTGTGGCCGGGGCCGCTGGGATAGGCCCTTCCACGGGCTCTGGGATGAGGTGGAGGGGACAGCTGCATTGCTCTGTGAACGTACCAACGTCGGAGAGACTGCACCCTTTGAGAGGGTGAACTGTGCAGTGTGTGACTCACATCTCCACGAGACTGATCACAGGCCCACCTGTGGCTGCCCCAGGGACAGCTGGGCGAGGGGAGGTTCTGGACTCCTTGCCACCCTGCACCCCATGGGTCCCTCGAGGCCGTGCATGCTCACGTGCTGGGGAGGCCTGGGTCCAGGGCACTTACAGCGTGACGCCCGCCGACCAGATGTCCACCTTGAAGCCAGAGAAGGTGTCCAGGCCGTTGGCAATCTCAGGCGGCTGAAACGCTGGGGAGCCCTGGCTGGTCCGACAAGTGTCGTCCACAGCAAACGGGTGCAGAGCCTGGGCAGGGCCACACGGCCATCAGGGAGCGCCAGGAGTGCGCCTATCCCAGGCCCCACAGCGGTGGAGGCACCTACCTCAGCAACGCCCAGGTCAGAGATCTTGAGTGTGCCGCCCGTGGTGAGCAGCAGGTTGCCCGGCTTGATGTCCTTGTGCACGATGCCCTGGCTGTGCAGGTACTCCAGGCCGTCGATGAGCTGGCAGAAGTACCTGCAGGAGGCACGCACACGTGACCACAGCTGGGATGCCCCTTCTGCTGCTGGCCTGCCCCAGGGTCTCCCCAAACCTCACAGGGGCCCCTTCTGCAGACGCAGGGACCTCAAAGAGACAAGAGGAAAGGCTGGGCCCACCTGGGCCCCACAGGGCTGGGGTCACTCCTAGGCCAGGAACCAGGATTCCCTGCTGACCTCACTCTACCACCCATCACAGGCCAGCTGCACCCCAACAACCTGCTAGACCAGGGAGCCCCCTCCCTGCTCCCGGCGGGCCCATCGGGCCAGCAGGCAGCTGTCAGGGACTTCCTGGGGGAGGGAGCCCTTGGCCACGGGCAGGGGGGCCCACAGCAGGTGGCTCTGCAGCAGCTTGGCTGTGGATACCACAAACTGGGGTCCCTAAAACTCTACTTAAAAAGATGGAGCTTTCATCTCAGTGATTATCAGAAAACCCAGCCTGAACACGGGGATGGATCCCCCAGCCTGGGGCACACCCCGTAGCACTCACCCATGTGCCTGGCACACCGGGAACCGCTTCTCGGGCACGCTGTCCAGCATCTCCTGCATGCCGCACACGCAGTACTCCATCACCATATACGTGCGGCGCTAAGGAAACCACGCAGAGCAGGTCTGGCCCCACAGTGGCCGGGCTGGTGAAACGAGACCCACGTGCCAGGGCGGAGGGCACGGGATGGCGGGGACCTCGAGCTGAGGTGGTCCAGGCCCCTTCGTGCCGTACCCGTGGCCTTCTGCACTGCCCCCAGTCTGTGCCCACAGAGGACCAGAGCCCACCCGGCCCGGGAGACTCCTTGGAGCAAAGGTCAGGGCCCCGGAGAACACCACATTCCTGCAGGTGACTCACTGCCCCCGCCCTGCCCACAGGCAGAGGATAGCGCCTGTGGATGCCCCCAAACAGGCTCAGGGGTCGACGTGAGACAGCCACGACCCACATAGTGAGCCCTTCATGCCAGAGCCCCAGGAACCCAGCTCTGGGCTCTTACTCTGGGCCTGTGTGGAGGTGCTGGCCTGTGGCACAGGGCACACGACCAACGTGACCCAGGAAACAGCACTGGGTCCTATCTGGGAGAAGACCAGAGCCCCGCAGCCCCAGAAGGCAGGTCTGCGATGGACTGTAGAACAGCCGCAATGAGCTATTTCTGAGGAGCTGAGGGAAGACGGCCACTGGTCCTGCATGTCCAGGTGTCAGGTCAGGACTCGGGGTACAAGCCCTTCCCACGAGGCCCTGCAGACAGGACCACTCACGGGACAGACAGACGCCCTGCGCGCCCCAGGCCGAGACTCGGGAAAAGATATATCTTCTGCTTCTCTTCATTGTACAGCACGTCCACCAGCTGGATAACGTTTTTGTGCCGTAACCTCCTCAAGAGCTGAATCTCCCTGGAACGAGGAGGATGGGGTGTCAGCAGACCCCAGCGCCAGTGACCACAGTCCCCAGGGCCTGGCCTCCAAACCAGGGCCCTGCCACAGGCACAGCATGGGCTGCTCTCCTGGAGACACAGGACTCCTGTCCCTCTACTGGGAGAGGAGCAACTGGTTCAGTCACCGGCCGGGGCCAGGAGACCCAAGGAGGCTCTGCAGACGGCCCAGCACTCTCTGGGCGGGCAGCTCTGCCAGGCCCTGGGGAGGCCTTGGAGAGGGACAACACAATCTGGATGCTCTTTACGTTTTTTTTTTTTGAGACAGAGTCTCACTCTATCGCCCGGGCTAGAGTGCCGTAGCATCAGCCTAGCTCACAGCAACCTCAAACTCCTGGGCTCAAGCGATCCTCCTGCCTCACTCAGCCTCCCGAGTAGTGGGGACTACAGGCATGCGCCACCATACCCGGCTAATTTTTTCTATACATTTTTAGTTGTCCCGCTAATTTCTATTTTTAGTAGAGACGGGGTCTCGCTCTTGCTCAGACTGGTTTCGAACTCCTGACCTAGAGCGATCCTCCCGCCTTGGCCTCCCAGAGTGCTAGGATTACAGGTGTGAGCCACTGTGCCCGGCCTCTCTACGCTTTTCAAGAATAAACAGCTTGTTCGTGGGAGGCCACTGCGATGGCAGCACAGATGAAGTACCCACTGTGTGCAGGAGCCAGGGCTACGTGGGCCCCCTGATGGGTCCACCGCACCCTGCACTCTCCAGGACTCCCTCCTGCTTGATCCCTTCACGGGCCCCGCTCCCAGGCCGCCCGGGAGAGCAGCAGGTGAGCGGAGGCACAGCCCATAGGAGAGGGTGCAAGAGGAAGGGAAGCACCAGAGATGAATGCTGCAGCGCCCTAGCCCGCAAGGCCCTGGCCACACCTGCCACCTATGACAAGGGCCAGTATGCAGGGCCCAGCAGGCCACACAGCACTTCAAACTTTGTGGCTGGCTGCCCTCACACAGATGCTTCATTTCTCCAAACAAGCAGTGAAGCCCTTAAACTCAGTAGGTGCACAAGGACACCAGCCAGCCATTCCTCCAAAGGTTAAAGACAACTTACCCTGTGATCCAGCAATTCTACTCCCAGGTACGCACACAAAGGACAAAATTATACGTCCACACAAAAACCTGTACATGGATGTTCATAGCACCACCATTCACAACAGCCAAGAGGTGGAAACAGCCCAGGCGTCCGTGGACAGATGAAGAAAAACAACATGGGAGCGTGTAACTCTCTTCCCTTTTGCAGCCATCGCCGAAGCAGCAGCAGCCAATATGAAGTTCAATCCCTTTGTGACTTCGGACCGAAGCAAGAACCGGAAAAGGCATTTCAATGCACCTTCCCACATTCTCAGGAAGATTATGTCTTCTCCTCTTTTCAAAGAGCTGAGACAGACGCCCGGCGCGGTGGCTCACGCCTGTAATCCTAGCACTCTGGGAGGCCAAGGTGGGTGGATAGCTCAAGGTCAGGAGTTCAAGACCAGCCTGAGCAAGAGCGAGACCCCATCTCTACTATAAATAGAAAGAAATTAATTGGACAACTAAAAGTATATGTAAAAAATTAGCCGGGCATGGTGGCGCATGCCTGTAGTCCCAGCTACTCGGGAGGCTGAGGCAGAAGGATCGCTTGAGCCCAGGAGTTTGAGGTTGCTGTGAGCTAGGCTGATGCCACGGCACTCTAGCCCGGGCAACAGAG
>CAUYRT010011793.1:0-12963 GCA_963574885.1 Lepilemur ruficaudatus
AAAAAAAAAAAAACAAGGCACAGAACAGGATATATAATATGTGTATTAGTTATTTATTTCTGTGTAACAAACCATCCCAAAACATAATAAAATGTCTTTTTTATTATGCTTACAAATTCTATGGGTCAGGATTTCTTGGCAGGACACAGTGGACAATTTGTCTCTGTTCTGTGTCTTGGACCTCAGCTGAAAAGATTTGGAAGTGATTGATACCTGGAGGCTGATATCATCCGATGTCTTCACTCACATCTGGTGATTAATTCTGACTGTTAGCTAGGATCTCAGCTGGAGTTGTCAGTCAAATCATTTATTGTTGCCTTTTCCTGTGTCTTGGGCATCCTCCAAGCAAGATGGCTGTGCTTCAAGAGCCAGTGTCCCGGCCAGGCATGGTGGCTCACGCCTGTAATCCTAGCACTCTGGGAGGCCGAGGCAGGTGGATTGTTTGAGTTCAGGAGTTCGAGACCAGCCTGAGCAAGAGCAAGACCTCATCTCTACCAAAAATAGAAAGAAATTAATTGGCCGACTAAAATATATAGAAAAAATTAGCCGGGCATGGTGACGCATGCCTGTAGTCCCAGCTACTCGGGAGGCTGAGGCAGAAGGATTGCTTGAGCCCAGGAGTGTGAGGTTGCTGTGAGCTAGGCTGACACCACGGCACTCTGGCCCGGGCAACAAAGTGAGAGTCTGTCTAAAAAAAAAAAAAAAAAAAAAGCCAGCGTCCCAAGAGACAAGAAACTGCCAAAGGATCACTACTGCCATATTCTATTGGCTGAGGCAGTCACCAAGGTCATCTCAAGGGGAGGGGACATAAATATCATTGTTTATTGGGAAGAGTATCAGTGTCACATGGTAAGTAGAGCAGGTCACATAGAATGTACCACGGGAGCCATCTTTGGGAAATATATTCTGCCATCGTCTGTTACCACTTCCGTGAAAAAATTATATATTTTTTGCTTTTATACACAGAATATCTCTGGAAGGCATGCCTAAGAAATGCCTAATAGCAATTGCCTCTGTGCCAGAGACTAGTTGGTTAGAGAACAGAATTGGGAAGATTTTTACTTCCTACCCTTTTGTACACTTTTGAATTTAGAACAGTGTGAATGTATTATATTACCTGTTCAAAATATACATGTATATCCCGTATCTCGTCAAAGATAAAGAGATGATCCTAAAAGCTTCTAAAGACAAAGGAAAAAGCAAGTCACACACAAAGAATCAGGAATTAGAGTGACAGCAGACTTCTTTGGAACCTAGAAGACAAGAGACAATGCCTTTATGATTCAAAGAGGAAATAGTTTCCAAACAAGAATTGTACCCAGAACTATTGATCACATGTGCACCAGAAATAGATATTTTCAGGCTCCACAGTTTAAAAATTTTTATCTCCCATGTACCCCTTTTTTAAAAAAAACTACTAGAGGGTATGAACTACTAATATTGTATAAGAAAAAATGTACAGGAAAGGATTGCAATATTTACTATTTATGTATAACATCCTCATAGCCACAATTATGTAAACTGTGATGATCTAACTAAAAAATGTGTGTCAACCCTCTGGGAGATGGGGTGAAAGCAAAGTGTGGGGGGAAACAGGGCTGCAAAAGAGCTAAGTGCTCATCCTCTGTAGAAGGAAAGCAATATAGATCCAAAATTCAAATGTCAAGAAATAGCAGTAAAAGCATATCATTTGGAAACCCAAGGGAAAATAGTCAAAAAAAAAAAAAAAAGCAAAAACAACTTAAAAGGTTGAAAATGTTTGCCTCTCAGGTATAGGAATCAGGAATGGGGAAGCAAGAGACCAGACTATTTTCATAATAAAGACCAAAGAGCCATTTAACTTTTTTTTAAAAAAAAAGGACATTTGTTTCTTTATCAAAACTTAAAATTATATTTAAAATTTCAATTAAAAAATTGTAATATAGACTTAGAGACAAAAAAGTGCTAGTATCTAGTAAGCACTCACTACATGATTGCTATTGCTGTTACATAGCAATAATGGTCTTAGGAAAGGAAACAGGGTTAGTTGTCTCCGGAGCTTTCACAAAATCAAGCTTCACCTAACCAAGTTGTTAACAAAAGGATGACATCTGCATGGAATCTACAAGAGCAGAGGCCACAGAGCAGGAATTCAGTAGTCAGTGTTAAAACGGTACTGCACTAAGGCCAGAGATCCCGCAGAGAGACAGAGAGAAAACAAGGGAACACTTGAGATGTCACTTGCTGGCAATTTGTGCCCTTTGAGAAGCAAAGAAAGTTTACTAAGTATCACCAGGCCACTCCCTGCCACGTTTGATTTCTTGATCCTCTGCTCATCATATAACATTCTGATGAATTATTTATCCTTCTAGTTAGCTTGAAGGTATGTAAGTGTTCTCGAGGTTTGTTTCCTTTACCGTGAACTAATTGGTTTGCACAGTGGCCTTGGGTGAGCGTGTTTGATGTGTAGGAATCCCCCTGAGCTGATGAGCAAAGCACATATTGAAGAGTTTGGAACATAGGGGCCCATGCAGGTGCCAGCCTCCTATGAGACTCCATCTGAGCAGCCAGGCGGCCTCCCTAAATGCATGGCTTTATCTATAATGAGATCCACAGTATTCACTGTCTGAAAACCAAGGGTGCATACTGTCCAAAATACTTACCCTGGACCACAGCCAACCCTTATACTAATTGATGCATACACTGTTTATGGTCTTTGTCGGACACACCTGTCCTCCCCTCTTCTCTGGGAACTGACTGTGCCCCCACACTGGAGGTGGGCATATGCCAAGGTATCCAGTAAGCATGCGCTCCACCCCTCTATCATCAGTGATCAGGCCAGGGATGGGAATGACACTCAGGAGTCCCACCCCAAGACTTTATCCAGCAGCTACTGGGTTTGGAAGGAGGGCTTTGCTGCTCAGGTCACAGACAGGTCACTGTGGTTGTGGAGGTGCCGGTGCCCGCCTTGCCTGTTTTAAGAAGGAAGGACCTGCACAAAAGAGGAAGAGGCCGACGTGCAGAGCTGGGGGTAGGGCCGGCAGCAGGAGCCCTGCTCTGGGAGCCCTGCCACATCCCTGTCCTTCCTTTTGTGAGACACAAAAATACCCAGTTTACCTTAAGCCTATTCAGAGCTGGGTTTCTGCCCCTGGCAACTGAAATACTTCTGCCTACAGTAGTCCCCCCTGCCTGAGGGGACACAGTCCAAGACCCCCAGTGGACACCTGAAACCTCAGATAGTACCAATCCCGACTGCCACAAGTGGAGCTCATTTCTGTTCAGGTCTTCCACCCGCAAATGGAATGTCGTCCCCATTTTAACTGAGCACTTGTTGCACGCCGTGGCCGTAACTTTTGCAATTTGAGGGGCGACAGCAAACTAGCATGAATTTCTTTTCCCTTTTTCGCAATCTCACAGATGGAAGGCTTGTTCTTACTGTAGATTTTAGTAACCTCAGTCTAGGATTTTTTTTCTCCCTTAAAATTGAGACCTTTTACCTTTTTACTTGGAGCATTTTACGGCTTCTCTTCACATCCGAATTACCAGCATCACCACTGTTGTGCTTTGGGGCCATTGTTAAGTCAAATAAAGGTTCCTTGGACACGAGGACTGCGATATATCACGACAGCTGATGTGATCACCAAGACTGCTATGAAGTGACTGACTGGACGGGAGCAGCTGCAGAGTGAATCTGCTGGACAAGGGGATGATTCGCGTCCACGGCAAGACAGAGCGGGATGGTGCGAGATTTCATCACGCTACTCAGAAAGGCATGCAATTTAAAACTTATGAATTGTTTCTTCTGGAATTTTCCATTTAATATTTTCAGACTATGGTTAAGCCTGGACAGGGAAACTGAGGATAATGGGGACTGCTGTAATACAACATGTAATTGACTCTCAAAAGAGTGCAGAGACCATTTCTTCCGGATTGTGGCCTCTGGCGGAATGTGTGCTCCTGAGGACCACAGAGGCTGGTGGCAAAAAATAGCCAGCTAGACCTGGGATTGAAACTCAGTTCCAGCACTTGCTGCTGGCAGAACCAGGGGTTATTATTTATTGCAAAGTGCTTAGCACGGTGCTCGGCACATGGCCATCTTTCATCTTTTTATCTCCCGTGTCTATCCCAGAGGTGCTCATTAGAGCTTGCTTCATTTCCTTAGAAGAAAGAGATGCTGTATTGCTATCTATGTTTATTGCTGTACTTAATTTTATTTGCAAATTTCAGAAATGTTCTGAGTTTTCATAGGATTGCACTGAGGTCAGTAGTTTAAATTACTGTGAGTAATATGACTAGGAATGATTGGATTATGATTAATAAATATACACATAGCATGCTGCCCTGTATCTATAAATAAAAGTTAAAACAAAATATTCAGAATTCTTAGTCTAGGAAACTTCCAGACTTCAAAGCCTGAGGTCAAATCTTTGTCCACTTAGTATACTGTGACCACTCATCCCTGGCTCCAAGGAGCACCTAGAACAGTGGGAACTCCTGGGAGGAAATGTCACAAAGGCTAAGTCAGGCAAAGTTGAAAGTCAAGGTGGCCTAGTCAGGTGAGGCAGTCAGGGATTATCAGACCTGTTTTTGGCTCTGAATTTTTATGGGCTTTCACTGTGCACAGAAGTTAGTTATGCAATCTTGATAATGCCAAAAGGCCAGGACTCCATTTGTAAAATGAAATATAAAACCAAGCCATTTATTCAAGTGGCCAGAGAACTGTTTGTAGCATTGGCTCAGGATAAAAACAGCCGGCTGACCTTAGGCAAGTCATTTAACTCTCTTGGAAAAAAGTTCCTTCTTTTATGAAGAACTGTGATCAAGACCATTTGAGAGGTTCTGACATTTGAAGATGAGAACTCTCCTCCTGTAATCTAGGCACTGAACCAAGACAACCTGTCAAGCTTCGGCCTTCTGCCATGGCTTCATTCTGAAGGCAAGAACTGGATTTTCCAGGAACCCAGGATAATTGCAACTGGAGTTGCAACACAAAATAAAGAGCAACTCTTGCTTGGCACTTTCTTAGTTTTTGTTTTGTTTTGTTTTGTTTTTTGTATTGCATGAGATATGGATATCATTGTGTTCTCAAAAGTCTGGTTGCAGACCAAAGCCATTGAACTGGCAAACTCTAATCCTAGGGCATTTTCTACTTAATGCTTGGTTTCAGCTTCAGTTAGAAAAGTTTGTTTTGTCAGAAACTGGAATCATATATTGTACTGTGGAATATTACTCAGCAATAAAATGGAATAAACTATTGGAACATGCAACAACTTGGACAGATCTCCAGGGAATTTTATGCTCAGCAAAAATGTGAATCCCAAAAGGTTACATACTATATGATTTCACTTATAAGATATTTTGAAATGACAAAATCTTAGAAATGGAAGATAGATAAGTAAGAGGTTGTCGGGGGTAGGAATTGAGATGGGGAAGGGGGGAGGTTGGTGTAATTATAAAAGGGCATTCTTGTGGGGGTGGATCCGTTCTGTATCTTTTTTTTTTTTTTTGAGACAGATTCTAACATTGTTGCCTGGGCTAGAGTGCTGTGGTGTCAGCCTAGCTCACAGCAACCTCAAACTCCTGGGCTCAAGCAATCCTCCTGCCTCAGCCTCCCGAGTAGCTGGGACTACAGGCGTGAGTCAACACACCTGGCTAAATTTTCAATTTTTGGTAGAGACGGGGTCCTGCTTTTGCTCAGGCTGGTCTCAAACCCCTGAGCTCAAGCCATCCTCCCACCTCAGCCTCCCAGAGTGCTAGGATTAAAGGTGTGAGCCACCGCGCCGGACATCTGTTCTGTATCTTGACTGTGATGGGTAGACACACAAACCTCCCTGTGTGATAAAATCACACAGAACTAAATATACACACACACAAATGAATGCAAGTAAAACTGCGGAAATGTGAGTAAGGTTGGTGAATTGAGGGAGGAGGGAGTGAATGGGGAGCTGTTGGTCACAGGGTATAAAGTTTCAGATAGATAAGAGGAATAAGTTTTTAGATCTACTGCACAGTAGCATGACTATAGTCAATAAGAATGGATTGTATATTTCAAAATAACTCAGAGTAAATTTCAAATGTCTAACCACAAAAAATGATACATAATCAAGGCGATGGATATATTAATTAACCTGACTTAATCTTTCCATATTGCAAACATATATTAAAACATCACATTTTACAATTATGCATACAATTATGATTCTTCAACTAAAAATAACATTACATTTTTAACAGACCATACAATAGTCTTTCTAAAAGATTGGTGGATTAATGTCAACATCCTAATTGTGATATTATACCATAGTTTTGCAAAACATTATCATTGGGAAAAACTGGGCAAAATGTTCACAGTATATTTCTGTATTATTTCTTACAACTGTGTATGAGTTTACAATTGTCTCAATAAATGTTTCAACTTAAAAAAACGTTTGTTTTTATATGACTAGAACCAAAAAGGTGAAGCCTTTTCTTATAATTGGAAGAACACATTTTTAACATGAGGCCTCACTTGTCCAGATCAGCTTTGCTCCTCGTCTGTGTTGACTCTGAAACCACAAGAGGCAAGCAGGCTAGTGGCCTCAATTCCTTTCTTATCTGGGTTTGATACTAGTCGGAAATATTTAGACTCTATTTTCATAAAACTAAAAATTATTCACAAATTCAAAAGCAGCAACATTTTATGAGACACTAAATATTTTCTGAATTAAAAAATGGGAAAGTGGTACATAGTAAGATTTTAAGAACCCTGCAAGAAACCCTATTCATATCCCAAAGGATCCACCAAAACAGTCCTTTAATAGTAACATGCTGGAAACATTTAAATTATATTCATCTCAAATACACAAAATCTGAAAAGACAAAAAAAGGCATAGGCAAGAGGAAATTAAAAGTAATTATAGACGGATACTTCACGTAACGGTATTAACAGGCAAAACCTGAATGCAACTAACAATTTTCTGGGAATATACAAATTAGAAAATTTGACTCCAGGCCAGGCACGGTGGCTCATGCCTATAATCCTAGCACTCTGGGAAGCTGAGGAGGGAGGATCAGTTGAGCTCAGGAGTTCGAGACCAACCTGAACAAGAGCAAGACCCCATCTCTAAAAAAAAAAAGAAAAGAGAAAAAAAAAAAGAAAAAGAAAATTTGACTCCAGGTGAATGAAGGAAAGGATGGAGAACTTGACAAAACACTTTCAAAAGCTTCGGGTCCAGATGATTTCACATGTGAATTCTTTGAAATCATCAAGAAAAGTAATTCTTATCTCTGCTTATTGAAACTATTCCAGAGCGTATAAATGAATGGAAACTTTCCAAATATTTTTGACAGCCAGCATAATACTGAAAGCAAAAGTAGGAAAAAATTACAAATCAATCTACAAACATCCTAAGTAAGAAATTACCAAGTAGAATCCAGCATGAACTTAACAAAATTGTATACCAGACCAAGTGGAATTCATTTAAAATATGTAAAGATTGTTTGATATATGATTTTTATTAATATAATTCATCATAAAAAATTTTAAAGGTGACGGCTGGTCCGATGGTAGTGGGTTATCAGAACTTATTAACACTAGTGTCACTAAAGTTGGTATTCAACCCCCCACTGCTAAATTTGACTGGCTTTAAAAAAAATTTTTTTTAAGGTGAAAAATCACATTATCTCAAGAAATTCCAAAGAGACATTTAACATACTAACTGCCACACACACAAAAACCAGAAACTTTTCCTTGAGGCCACAATGTTTTATTACAAAAATAGAATAAAAACTTTGAGTGAAATTTAAAGATATACATAAATAGAAAAAAATTAAATTTATTGACTTCTATTCATTTAATCCACATTTTTAGAATTAAATTGTCAATATTAATTGTAACAACAAGTAAGATTTTATACGTGCTTCACGTGGCTCTGAGGTCAAAACTAGAGTGAGTTAAATACAACTCTTATGGCTGTTAATACATTAATAAAATTCCACATCAATTACCAATTTAAAGCCAAGAATAATATTCTGGCTTCTATTCAGAGTGTATAAATCTTTCACCTCTTAAGACCAAGAATATAGTTATAAAATAGCAATAGAAGGATATTTTGAACATGATAAATTATGTATTTATAATAGTGGGGGGTTTGGGAGATGTTGGTCAAAGGATACAAAATTTCAGTTAGACATGAAGAATAAATTCAAGAGACCTACAGTATGGTGACTATGGTTAGTGACAATGTGTTGTACTCTTGAAAAATCACTCATAGTAGATTTTTAAGTGTTTTCACCACAAAAAATGATAAGTATGTGAGGTAATGCCTATGCTAATTAGCTCAATTTAGCATTTCTGCAATGTCTACATATTTCAAAATGTTAAGTTGTACACAATAAGTATATACAATTTTAATTTGTCAATTAAAAATATATAATAGTGTGACATTTAGTAATAAAATATAAGAACCATTTCCATAAATATAATGAACAAGGCAAGGTAATATACTATTTAATCTTATTGTAGAAATACTAGCCAAAACAATTAGAAAGGGGAAAAAGAGATATAAAATATTGGAAATAAGGAGATAAAATGATCATTTTATCATTGTATCATTTTATCTGTGAGCTACCCCAAATCCTTTCAAAAAATCCTTTCTTTTATCTTTTTCTTTAAGTCAACTGTCTTAGTTCAGGCTGCTATACAAATAAACAGAGACACACAGATATCTATTTCTCAAGTTCTGGAGGCTGGAGTGCAAGGTCCAGGTGCCTGGCAGATCTGATGCCTGGTCAGAGCACTAATCTCACTCATGAGGGCTCTGCCCTCATCACCTAATTAATTACCTCCCAAAGGCCCCAATTCTTAAAACCATCATACTGGGGATTTCAGCTTTAATATGTGAATGAATCTGGAGAAAATCATGCAGTCCATCACACCAGCCAAAATCCATTTCTGATTTTCTCCAACCAAAGAACTGTGACTGAATCCAATAGAAAGACATGGTATTATCAAGATGCCAGTTATCTCTAAATTAATCTATAATTCAGTACAAATCAAAATCATAACAGAAATGGAAGAAAATGGTTTTGAAGTCCACCTTGCAAAGTGATACTCAACTTTGACTACACATTAGAATTATCTGCGGAGCTAATAAAACACTCTGTTCCCAGGCTGCACCCCAGAGCACTTAAACTGGGACCTCTGGGAGTGGGCTGAGGTTATCAGTGTTCATTAAAGTTCTCTGCTTACAATGTGCAGCCAAGATCGAGAACTACTGCTCTAGAAGAATAAACATGCAAGAATAGCAAGAAGCTTCAGGAAAGAAAGAAAAATGAGTAGATTTGTCCTGTAATTGAAATATATTAATATTATAAAGCTATAGTAATTAAAACAGTGTAGTACTTGCACAAGAACTGACTGACAAATCAATAGAATAAAATATAGACTCCAAAAAAAGAGTCAGGTTCATACAATTTAAAATATTATAAAGGTGGCATTTTGAATCAGTGGAGAAAAGGTGGACTACACAGTAAATAAAGTTGTGACAGGCAGTTCGTTTCTCCATCAGCCAGGAAGGACGTTTTGAGGTCGGCATACCCATCAAGGACAGTAACTACCATGGCTTCCAGCACTTTGGCGAAACCTCAGATGCATGGCCTCCTGGCCAGGCATCTGTGGATTCATATTGTTGGAGCATTCATCGTATCCCTGGGAGTTGCAGCTTTGTATAAGTTTGGTATGGATGAACCAAGAAAGAAGACATATGCAGATTTCTACAGAAATTATGATTCTATGAAAGATGTTGAGGAGATGAGGAAGGCTGGCATCTTTCAGAGTGCAAAGTGATTTTGGAACATAAAAGAATTTCTTTGGGTTGATTTACATGGAAGTTTGTCACTGATCTGTGTTCCTGAGCTATGAATATGTGGGCTGAGGAATAGTTTCTCGTGATAAATAAACCATTAACAAATACTGTGAAAAAGATAAAAAATAAAAATAAAGTTGTGACAACTAGCTAACCATTAAAATAAATTCTAAATGAATCAAATGTTAAAAGAAGTTTAAGAAAGTTAAAACTATAAAAGTATGTTGTGGGGTGGGGGGGTGCTAAAAAAATAAAAATAAAAATAAAAAATTTTAAGTATGTTGCTTTTGCCTGTATATATTCATTCTTCTTTTGGTAATAGTACCCCAGTTTTCCTTGGAAAACCATTAATTTTCAATACATTGAATTAAGGACTGAGGTAAAAGATGAAAACATATTAACCTTTATTAGAAACTAAAAAACATAATAAAAACAATGAGATATAACTTGTTGCCCATCATGTTGGCAAAATTTTTTAAAAAGCTTTATTGGTAATACCTATTCTTGGCTGTGTGTGGGCATCAGAAACCCTCAGAGTATAAATGGCGGGAAATATTGTAAATGTATATACCTAAATCCAGTAATTCAACTTTTTTTTTTTTTTTTTGTGAGACAGAGTCTCACTGTGTTGCCCGGGCTAGAGTGAGTGCTGTGGCGTGAGCTTAGCTCACAGCAACCTCAAACTCCTGGGCTCAAGCAATCCTCCTGCCTCAGCCTCCCGAGTAGCTGGGACTACAGGGATGCGCCACCATACCTGGCTAATTTTTAAAATTTTTTGTAGAGATGGGGTCTCACTGTTACCCAGGCTTGTCTCTAACTCCTGGGCTCAAGTGATCCTCCTTCCTCGACCTCCCAAAGTGCTGGAATTATAGGAGTGAGCCTCCATGCCCAACCCATGAGCACTTTTTAATTAATTAATTAATTGATTTTAATTTCTAATTGACGCAAAATTGTACATATTTGGGGGTAGAATGTGATGTTCCGATACATGTATACATTGTGTAATGATCAAATCAAAGTAATTAGCGTATCTATCACCTCAAACATTTCTTTGTGGTAAGAACATAGAAAATCATCTCTTCTAGTTATTTTGAGATACAAAATACCATACTGTTGACTATGGTCACCCTACTGTGCAGTAGGGTACCAAACATTCTTGCACTGTAATCATAAATTTGTACTCTTCAACCATCCTTTCTCCGGTACCCCATCCCCTCTCATGCCCAGTCTCTGGTAACCATTGTTCTACATCATTTACGTGAGATCAACTTTTTTTTAGATTCCACATATGAGTGAAAACATAACAGTATTTGCCTTTCTGTGCCTGGCTTATTACACTTAGCATAATAATGTCCTCCAGGTTCATCCATGTTGTTGCAAATAACAGTATTTTATTCTTTTTTATGGCTGCGTAGTATTCCACTGTGTGTATATACCACATTTTCTTTACCTATTAATTCATTGGTGGACACTTAGGTTGAGTCCATATCTTGGCTATTGTGAATAGTGCTGCCCTAAACATGGGAGTGAGATCTGATTTAATTTCCTTTTGATACATACTCAGTATTAGGATTGCTCAATTATACGATAGTTCTATTTTTAATTTTTTGAGGAACTTCCATACTATTTTGCAAAATGGCTGTACTAATTTATATTACCACCAACAGCATGCAAGGGTTCCCTTTTCTCTACATACTCGCCAACGCTTGTTATCTTTTGTCTTTTTGATAACAGCCATTCTAACAGGTGTGAGGTGATATCTCACTGTGGTTTTAATTTGCATTTTCCTGATGAAAAATGTTGAACATTTTTTGCATATATTTTTTGGCCATTTGTATATTCTCTTTTGAGAAATGTCTGTTCAGGTGCTTTGCCCATTTGTTTTTAAATTTTCTTTCTGGTTCAAGCATAGATTGCTATCTTTGCCCATGTTTTAATCAGGTTATTTGTTGTCTTGGTATTGAGTTGTTTGAGTTTCTTATATATATTCTGGATATTAACTCCTTGTAAGATGAGTGGTTTGCGTATATTTTCTCCTGTTCCCTACATTCTCTCTCCACTCTGTTGATTGTTTCCTTTGCTGTGCAGAAGCTTTTTAGTTTGATGTAATCCCATTTGTCTATTTTTGCTTTTGTTGCGTGTACTTTTGGGGTCATGTTCAAAAAGTCATTGCCCAGACCAATGTCACACAGTTTTTGTCCAGTGTTTTCGTCCAATAGTGTCATAGTTTTAGGTCTTACTATAAAGTCAGACTTAAAGACAATTTCAAAAATTTTGTCAAGGAATGAGAGCATCATTGAAGTAAATGCATGGACCCCCACAGATGTTATGTTTACTGAAAAGTGAGACTCAATTTTTTATAGTTACATGAACTTGAGATTGAGTTGGAGCCCTGAGGCACAAGGCTAAGCTAGAGCCTGCCCCATTGGGAGAATGATAACAGGAGAAATCATTCTCTTTCACCCACATGAAGTGGGACCCCCATGTGATGATAAATTGAGGTAAACCTGTCCTGCAGATGGGGCCTCTGACTAAACCTATTTCTCTCCACTGTGGTGGCTGGCTGGGGCAGGGCAGGAATCTCCACTAAAAATGTATAATTTCATCCTGATGTGTGCTCCAATTTCACAGAAAAAACTCAGAAAAATCTATCTAACATTTTCAGATGATCCCAGATTGCAAGCTTCTAAGCACATGGTAGGAGCAAATTCAAATCCTAGCTAGGAAAACTCGCATTCAATCTAAGGCTCCAGCAAACTCACAGATACAGTTCCAAGGAAGAGCTCACTATTGCAAAAAACAAACTAAAGATCACAGCATGCACAAGGAAACAGAAAACAGAGAATTCAAGAATGCATGTCATCGAAAAATAGAATGTAAGGCCGGGTGTGGTGGCTCATGCCTGTAATCCTAGCACTCTGGGAGGCCGAGGCGGGAGGATTGCTCAAGATCAGGAGCCTGAGCAAGAGCGAGACCCCGTCTCTACTAAAAATACGAAGAAATTAATTGGCCAACTAAAAATATATAGAAAAAATTAGCCAGGCATGGTGGCACATGCCTGTAGTCCCAGCTACTCGGGAGGCTGAGGCAGGAGGATTGCTTGAGCCCAGGAGTTTGAGGTTGCTGTGAGCTAGGCTGA
>CAUYRT010011796.1:0-17215 GCA_963574885.1 Lepilemur ruficaudatus
GGATTGCTCAAGGTCAGGAGTTCAAAACCAGCCTGAGCAAGAGCGAGACCTCGTCTCTACTATAAATAGAAAGAAATTAATTGGACAACTAAAAATATATAGAAAAAATTAGCCGGGCATGGTGGCACATGCCTGTAGTCCCAGCTACTCGGGAGGCTGAGGCAGAGGATTGCTTGAGCCCAGGAGTTTGAGGTTGCTGTGAGCTAGGCTGATGCCATGGCACTCCCTCTAGCCTGGGCAGCAGAGTAAGACTCTGTCTCAAAATAAATAAATAAATAAATGTTATTGAGAATCTACTAGACAGCCACCACAAGATAAATAAAGACACATCCCTGCCTCCAAGGCACTCAGTGTCTCCTTCCACACCTCTTTATTTCCAACCAAATCTTAACAATATTCAGGACTCGGTGTCATTCTACTTCCTGTCATCTTTGATGATTCCATTAGATAAAAAGATCCCTACTTTTTCTAAATGTCTGTAGCAATTATTATCTGTGCAATCCACTTGGAATTTTAATGATATGCTGCAGTGGGAGACTTATTGTTGGTCACACTGTGACTTACTTATTATTTCATATTTTGTGATTATATCTTGTTCTTGCTCCCGATGGACTCTTTGAAGGCAATAACTTATTTTGCTTATGGTGCCCAAAATACATAGCAAAGGTTATGGATCTTAGATATTTAGTTATTTGATTTGCAACTAATGAAGTGTGGCAGAACAATGCCATGTGCTCACCAATCCTATTTCCTTTTCCAATTCTTGAGCACTCAGGAAGACTGTATTTCCCAGTCTACCCTGCAGTTGGGCTGGGGCCATGCGACTGGGTTTGGGCCAGGTGGATGTGAGTAGTATTAATATAAGCCACCACCAAGTCTGGCCCTTAAAATATCCTGTACAGCCCTCCTGCTCTGTCTTTCCTTTTGGTAGTGACCATGGTGGTCATGTGTTGAGCTGGCAGAACCATAGCATGAAAGCAGCAGGATCCCTGAGTCACCACAGGGAAGACAACCCTGGAGAGTAGCCTGACACCGCCATGGTAAGCTAATGAGATTTCAGGGATTACTTGTTCCTACAGCAAAGCCTACCTTTTCCTGATGTATTAGAGGCAAGAGAATGTTCACATAGGAAATAATGTAAGACATGATACCACGTGCAGATGAGTCAGGGAGTGATCTGGAAGGGGAGAGTGGGCAGCAGCCCTCTTTAAGCAAACAGTATGGAACACAACAGATAACCAAACAATGGCTAATGCTTCCTGGTGCTTGCATGTTTTGGACAGTGCTCTGAGCATTGTATCATGGAATCTTCACAGAAACCCTATGAAGTCTATAATCTCCATTTTATAGATAAAGAAACTGAAGCTTAGAGAGGTCAAGCATCTTGCCAATGTATTAGTCAGGGTTCTTCCAAGAAATAAAACCAACAGAATGTGAGAGAGAGATTTATTTTAAGAAATTGGCCCACAATTGTGGAGGCTTTGTGAGTCTAAAATCTGATGTGGTAGGCTGGGCAGGCTGGAGGCCTGGGGAAGAGTAGCATCTGCTGGCAGAATCCATTCTTTTTCAGGGGAGGCAGTCTTTATTCTACTAAGGCCTTCGACTGATTAGATGAGGTCACTCACACGATGGAGGGTAATTTATTCAAAGTCCGCCAATTTAAATGTTAATAACATCCAAAAAACACCT
Organism: Lepilemur ruficaudatus; assembly: GCA_963574885.1. NCBI lineage: Eukaryota > Metazoa > Chordata > Mammalia > Primates > Lepilemuridae > Lepilemur > Lepilemur ruficaudatus. The sequence goes on from CAUYRT010011796.1 coordinate 1,690, forward strand.
TCACAGAAATATCTGGAATAATGTTTGAACAAATATCTGGGCAGCATGGCCCAACCAAATTGACATATAAAATTAACCACCACACCCAAGACCCCAGGACTAGACCTGGAGTTTCTCTGATTCCAAAGCAATAAAGCTCCCTATGGCTAAGATTCATTTTAGATTTGAATTGAGTTCATGTCAGCAAATCCCTCAACTTCAATGGAAGGCAATGTCATAAAGACGTGAACTAGAAGAAAATTTTAAGGCTGCCTCCGGCCCAACTGAATGGACTCCCTCTTGGCCAAGGGGATACTCTAAATCTGAGTTGCTGGTCTTGAGAAGGGAGGTCAGACATGCCTCATCATGCCCTCCTCCCTTCTTGGAGATACTCTTTGCAACTCATTAATAGGCCTAAGGCTATACAAGACAAACCTGTAGGTCCTCAATTTACACAACAAATATATGGCTTGACTCTGATATCTTACCAGTGGACATCTTAGTCCTTCTGTGTTGTTATAAACTAATACTTGAGGCTGGGTAATTTTTTTTTTAAGTGGTTTATTTGGTTTATGGTTCTGCAGGCTGTATAAGAAGCATGGTGCCAGTGTTTGCCTCTGGTGAGGGCCTCAATCTGCTTTCATTCATGATAGACAGAAGGGGAACAGAAGCTGTCATGTACAGAGATCACATGGCAAGAGACATGGTGAGAGAGGGGGAAGGTACCAGACATTTTTTAAACAACCAGCTCTCATGAGAACTAATAGAGTTAGAACTCACTCATTACCATGAGGATGGCACCAAGCCATTCCTAAGGGATCTGCCTTCATGACCCAAACACCTCCCACTAGGCTCTACCTCCAACTTTGGGGATCAAATTTCAATACAAAGTTGGGAGGGTCAAATATACACTAGAGGTAATAGTAAGTGGTTTCTACCCATAGATTTTTATATCTGTGAATCCCAGAGCAGCATATATCAGATTCTGATTCAGAGCATATACAGCTTCCTGGAGAACTTTACTCCAGGCCTGTAAGGCATTACCACCTAGCTGGCATTTTAACTGAGTCTTCAAAAGGCCATTCCACTGTTCTATCAAGCCAGCTGCTTTAGGATGGATGGTAGGGAACATGATAAGACCAATAAATTCTATGAACATGGACCCACTGCCATACTTCATTGCTGTGAAATGAGTTCCTTTATTAGAAGCAATGCTGCATGGAATACAGCTCTCACAAGAGTGGATAGATGGTGGTGGATAAAGCATTCTGTAAGTCCATGGCTGGTAGTTTGGCAAAAGCACTTCATGCAGAGAAGGCAAATCCATATCCAAAGTGTCTATTCCATAAGAACAAAAAGGTGCTTCTTTCATGATGGAAGTAGTTCAAGGTAATCAACCTGCCACCAGGTAGCTGGCTCATCACTCCAGGGAATGGTGCCATATTGGGGCTCAGTGTTGGTCTCTGCTATTGGCAGACTGGATACTCAGCAGTGGCTATAGCCAGGTCAGCCTTCCTGAGTGGAACTCCATATTGCTGAGTCCATGCTTAACCTCTATCCCTGCCACCATGGCCACTTTGTTAATGAGACTGTTGGGCAATGACAGGGGTGGCTAGGGAAAGAGGCTGTTATCCACAGAATGGGCATCTCATCCAGTTATTAAAATCCTCCTGTGCTGAGGTCTACCCTTTTGTGGGATTGACATGGGACACAAATGTTTACTTTTTTGCCCGTTCAGAGAGGTCTATCCACATGCCTCTTCCCCAGACTTCCTTTTTGCCGATTTTCCAATTATGTTCCTTCTAAGTCCCTGACTATCCAGCCAAACCACTGGCCACAGCCTATGAATCAGTATATAATTACACATGTAGCCATTTCTCCTTCCAATGCAAATGAATAACCAAGTACACTGCACAAAGTTTTGCTCACTGGGAGGCTTTTTCTTCACCACTGTCCTTCAGGGATATCCCAGAAAGGAGCTTTAATGCTATAGCTCTCTCATGTAGCTCTGCATATAATGCAGAACCATCTGTAAACCAGGCCTGACTTTTCTCTTTCACTACAGTAAAGCAAAGTAGGTCTGTCATTTCTAACTTACTGTGGCCTACCTTTTGGTCCATGTGTTAGCCAACCAACCAACCAGTTAGAGCCCTTTCTCCCTGAGCAGCAACATTAAATCCAGAAATTCTGCTCAATGGACCCTATCAATACATTCAGCCTGATCCAATTTTATGTTTCTTCCACTTTTATCTCACACTTGTAGTATTTATTCCCACACATATTCCCTGGATTTCTGGCTGTATAAATTAGAAAGCTCAAGTAGTTCTTTTGGAGTATAGTGCACCTCATGGATCACATTTTCTACCTAACCTTTAGGGACTACTAGGATTTGAGTCTAGTTATAGTTATACAAGTCAAGAGGAGTGATGGGGATGGATCCTCAGGAGAATCAAGCATTTCCTTGCAAGGCAACTGCCTCAGGAGAGGTCATTACAGATTCCTCAGAAAATGAAAGGATAATCCCCTAGGCAGGAATGGAAGAGGCCACTTTTACTGGGGGTAGAGAGGCTGCTTCTACTGGCAAAGAAGACTCATCAGAATTTAGGGGCTCAGTACTCCCGGTCTTCCCATATGACCCCATTCCAACTTTTGCAATCCTATTCTTTCCCAATCAGTGCTCTCACTTTAAGAGTAGACACTCTCCAAGGCCAAGAATTTGCATTATAATTCAGCTATTTACAGGATGAGATTCTGAGTCTGATTTTCAGCAATCTCAGCCCTGCAGTTATAGGAGATAAGGCAGACATAGAAGCTTTCGGGTCACTTATGTTGTACTTGAGCTGGGAATCCCCGAGCTCATCCTTTTTTTTTCCCACTTTGTCCAGCAACATTAGGAGCAACCAGCAATCCCATTATACTCATTCATTTTACAAATACATTAGAAAGCATCATACAAATGGTCACTCAGATCCATGGTTTTTTAAAGTGTCTGCTTAGGAGTATCTTATGGTGATACTTTGTGTATTTCTACTATCTGACCATGCCATGGACTATCACTGCTTTCTTAACTCCTGGAAACAGTCATTCATCTCTTTAATCATATTAGAGAGACATTTTCAGAAACCCAAGAACCAATTCAGAAAATTCATCCTTGAGATTCTGTTCCACACCACCCCTAGTACCAGAATCTGTAGTTGTCAGGGTTCTCTAGAGAAATAGAATCAATAGGATGTGTATATATAAAGAGACAGAGAGAAAGAAGTCTATTATAAGGATTTTGGTTCATATATAGAGACTGGCAAATCCAAATCTTCAGTGTGGGCCAGCAGGTTCTAGACTCAGGAGGGCAGATAAAATCCAAAGGCAGTTGGCTGGAGAATTCACTCTTGGTTGGGAGTCAGTCTTTTTGTTCTATTTAGGCCTTCAACTGATTAGATCAGGCCCACGAACATTATTTAGAGCAACTGCTTTACTAATTAAAAATGTTAATCTCATCCCAAAATGCCCTCACAGAAACTCTTAGAATAATGTTTGACCAAATATCTGGGCACTCCATGGCCCAGTCAAGTTGACACATAAAATTAACCATCACAACTACTATTTTAAATATATCCGGTTATTCACAATGAATTTTGTAAGGATAAATAACAGGGAAAGGAAGCATTTGATAATCCAGAGACAAAAAATTATAGGCAAAAAAATTCAAAGATTTTTTTTCTATGATAATTACAATGTTAATGGGGCTTAAAAATGAATTAATATTCATGGACAATCTAGTATCTATATATTATATATTTTTTCATGTTATTCTTCACATTAGTGTAATCCAGATATCAGCTGAGAGCCTTCCTCTGGCTCCTTGAGATCTAGGCAAAAATGTTTCAAAACCTGAGTTCTCAGCCTGCAGAAGTTCAAAGTCTAGTTCATATTCCTGCTAATTTCTAACACTAATAAATTTTCTTCACCTTTTCTGCTTCTTGAGTTCTGCTACGTTGCCCAGCCCTATGATTCCAGACCACAGTGACCCCAACATAAGACTAATTCTCTTCTTCAATTTCTACAAGAGAAACCCATACCAAGACTGAGTCTAACAGACTTTACTGGACACGCTGGGCTGGGGAAGGTGTCACAACATTTAGTCTATAAGCTACTATGACCTTCCAAGTTCCTTCTCCTTTCTACTTTTTATCCTCCCCTTTTCTAAGTGCCAAAACCTCCAATTTTTGTATTTCTTCTATGCAAACCAATTTCACCACCCAGGTAGGTTAGCTGTGCACTCCGCAAATTTTGTTACAGGTTTGTTGGGACTCCTTTTCCTTTGTAAGGGATAGAAATTTAGCCCTAGCCAGCTTAGGGCAAAAGGAAATGTTTTCGGCTCATTGAATCAAAGGACAGACTTCCAACCAAATTGCAGGAAGAGAGGGATTTAGCTAGAACCAAGGACTTATACTTGCTTTTCTCATTGCAGTCTGGCAACAAGTCCTAGTTCTTATCTTTTAGCTTTCACCTATTAGGGAGGGCAGTCTTACATTCCTTATTGCTCAAAGTTAAAAAATGCTGCGTAAGGATTCTGAATGGCTCAGCGCAGCCAGCTGCCTATCCTTGCACCAACCGCCTATAGTGCGTATGTTCCTGTAAGAACACAGCACTTTGCAAAGAACCAAGTACTTAATGAGGAGGGAGGGGCAATTTCAAGGTAAAAGCAATTTCACCATAGACATAATACTCTGGAATAGTTTGGGCTATCCTTAAGTAAAATATAAGATAACTACTTCCCTAATTTGCACACCAGCAGTTTAAACCAAGTGTCATCAGACCACAGAGGAGGGGGCAATAAATATTGCCTGCCTGATAGCACGGACAAATACTTTCATAGAGGCCTCTTGAGATGAGCCTTTAGGATTGAGTGTGATTTGTCAAGCCAAGAGGGGATTCCAGAGAGAGAGACTTCCAGGCTTGAGCAAATGGCCATAAATACCTCCTCTTCCAGACTTCTCCTTTCACATGCTAGGAAAAAAAAAAAAAAAAAAGAATGCATTTGAAGCCAGCAGAAAAAAAGGATAGAGTATCATGTTAAGACAAGGACAGATTAAATGATCTTTGCTCGAACTGAAACACAAGCTTTGTGAATAAGCCACTTAACCCCTCTACAATTTGGCTCTTTCGTCTACTACACAAGAATGGTAACAGTAGCCTCAGAAGGCTCAAGTGATTATTAAATGAGACAATCCCCTAGTCAACGCCCTAGCATAGTATAAGCACTCAGTAAATGGAGAATATTAGCAATTATTTTATACTCATAAATGTAGCCAGGTTGTATTGAATTCTAAATATCGGCTAGATTCCATTTGGTAAATATTTCAAGTGAATTTTTATTGTACACCAGCCATTATTCCTGTAAAATACTTTGAAAAGCTCCGTTTGACAGTCCGGGTACATTCTATGGCACAAAACCGGGAGAAACTAGGAAATGGAAGTAACAAGTGAGTTTGGATGCTTTGATTCTCTCTAGAGAAACAGGCGAGAAACGAAGGTAAAGTAAGACATAAAACATGGTCTCCCTAATCAGAGGTGATTAAACGGGCAAAACCTCCCTCGGGGCCTGCACAGCGCGAGGATTTCGTGCCAAGGGAGGTTGAGGACTGGGGAAGCGAGTACCCGGGGGACGACAGCGAAAGCGTCGCCCGGGAGCCCCCGCGGCCAGACGCGCTCGGTCTCGTGCTCCAGGGCTGGGACTACCGAAAGCAAGCCGAAGCTTTTACTACTCTTTCCGCGGCCCTCGGCTGCCGCTGCCATCAAACTAGCCAGGCCCTGCCCCGCGGCTCCTTTACCTAGCCTCGCCTCCTACCCAGCTTCCCCGGCGGCGACGCCGTGACATCACTTCCGGTCGCCGGCGCGCACGTGGGAGGAAGTGCCGGTACCCGCGGCCGCAGCTCCTGCCTGTCTCTTCGGTTACGCTCTTCCGCTGGCCGGCCACCGCCTCCGGCTGTGCTGCAGCTATGGGAGTCCCGGCATTTTTCCGCTGGCTCAGTCGCAAGTACCCGTCCATCATTGTCAACTGCGTGGAAGAGAAGGTGAGGAGGCGCCAGGCGGTCGCTACTCTGGGGCCTGGGACCCCAGCGCGTCTAGGCCGCGGCCCTCGGGGCCAGCCGCCTGCCCCCGGGGAGCCTTGCGGGAGCCCGCGCCCCACTGCCAGTCCCGCGGACAGCCGCAGCCCAACACGCGGTTGGATGCCGGCGCTCGGATTCCGAGCCCTGGGGAGCGGCCTGGCCGGGGCGAGGGTTGAGCAGCGTCCAAATTCGCGGAAGGGCCGCTCCTCCCTGCCCGCTTTTTCCCAGGACCGGAAGGCCCCGCCCACGGCTTTGTTTCCTCCGGAGACCGCGCATTTTGTGTCTCTGAAGAGGCTCCAAGCATGTTGAGGCATACCTGCCTGATCAGCTGAGTTCACTGATAAGGGATGTGCGGGTGCTGATTCCAGGCTTGTGAAATAATCCCGGCGGCGAGCTTTTTGTTTACCATCCGTGCCTAAAAGGATTTCCCCTAGTGTGCGAGTTCATGTGTTGCGCTTGTTAGATCTTACAAGCAACATGTTAGAAGGTTCTAAGAGGAGAAGGCAGTCTGATAAGTTCTCCCGTCTCTGTGTGCCCCGACATCTGGACAGCATGCTTGTTGAACTTTTCAAGATTATCGGATGCACTGTTAACAGTGCACTTTTTGTTGTTAGTTAACATATAGGTAGACTTTTGGTCATTCTTGTGTTTTATTTTTATCGTTTCTGTGCTTCCGTCCGAATTCGATTTTGTATTCTTATTACAATTTCTGGACGGGGAAGGTTCAGGGGCACATCATGCCTCCCTCATTCTTTGGTTTTCGAAGACAGTACTCGTCTGTCATGGTGAATTTATTTCCTTTGTGTAGATTGGTAAGATCTTGATTTTTTACTTTCTTGGCTTCTATCCATTGAGAAACCAAACCTTGTTTTGGTGACATTCTCAGTGTTTCGTGTGTTTTTCTTAAAGGGAAACTGTTAAACTGAATATTTCTTTCCTTTGTAAAACTTTTCTCTAACTTTATTCAACTTGCTCATGGATTAAGCAAATAAAAAGCAACAGTTCCTTGCTTCATCCCTTCCCATCCCATTTCTCCTTTCCAGAGGCATACACTTTTAACTGTTTTGGTTCTATCTCTAAATGTCATGCTTATGTTTGAATTGTCAGTTTTAGATCCAGCTATTGAATTCTAGCAATGATAGGATCTAGTCACTTAGCCACCCCTTCCCGTATTCCTAATAGAGTAAATCACTGCATTTCCTCTATTGGTAAACTTTAGAACTATAAGTAATATGCCTGTATTTTTTATTTCGTCATCTGTAAAGTATCCATTGACTTGTTACTTTCTAAGGTTGGTATTAATTTTTCTACTCCTATTCACCTTCACCTCAAGTTTGACAGCTGTACTTTTTTTACATTGTGGGCATCCAAAATTATCAGGGCTTTGATTATTCAGGTTTGTTTTAAAAGCTGAAAAATTAAATAGTATTTTTGATTATTGTCACTGTGCAGATTCAATTTATGTACTGTGATTCTGTTTCTTGGGCTGTTTTTGTCTTTTTCCTGGTGTTGCCTTTCTTTTTTCCACTTTCTACTCTTCTCCACCCGGACACAAGTTTTCAGTTATTCTGTCAAGTCCTCCTTCTTCTTGGAGACTCCTTCTTGGGGTCTTCTTTATTTTTGTTGCATTTACACCCAGTTACTGCCTAGGCTTGTTGGAAAGCTGCATCCTGTGATTTTTTTTTTAAAAAAATTTGTTTCCTCAATGAGAGGTACCGTTTCCTGAATCATCATCTTTCTTGCCTGAAATCCTTCCTTAGGTTTTAGTCTCAGTTGAATTCTTTTTAATTTTTTGAGACAGTCTCACTCTTTTGCCCAGGCTAGAGTGCCATGGTGTCAGCCTAGCTCACAGCAACCTCAAACTCCTGGGCTCAAGCAATCCTTTTGCCTCAGCTTCCCGGGTAGCTGGGACTACAGGCATGTGCCACCATGCCCAGCTAATTTTTTCTATGTATTTTTAGTTGGCCAATTAATTTCTTTCTATTTTTAGTAGAGATGGGGTCTCGCTCTTGCTCAGGTTGGTTTTGAACTCCTGACGTTCTGTGATCCTCCCGCCTCGGCCTCCCAGAATGCTAGGATTACAGGCATGAGCCACCACGCCTGGCCTCTCAGTTGAATTCTTAAGAAATACTTTGTGGGATGTGAGTTTTCTGAGTCATTGTAGGCCCCAAAATATGCCCCATTCTGCCTTTATATACATGAATGATCATTAGTTAGATATAGAATTTGAGTTTGAAAATTAGTTTTCCTCTAAACTTTGAAAGCATTGATCTTTTGTATTCTGTCATGTGGTATTGCTGGTGACAGTTCAGTTTTAATGTGAATTATTTATTTAACCAGCACTTATAAGGCACTTACTATGAACCAGACACTGTTTTAAGCGCTTTACAGATATTATCTTGTTAGATCCTCAAAACAACCACATGACTACTACTGCTACTACGTATTATTATTATTACTACTACTACAGATGAGAAAACTGAAACACAGAAGGGTTGAGTAACATACTTAAGGTCACTCAGCTAACAAATGCTGTAGCCAATGTGGAAACAAGAAGGCCATGCTCTTAATTTTTATGCTCTTCTGCTTTCATTCATTTATGTTGATCAGTTTTTCTTTCTGAATTTTTAAAAGATCTTTATCCTTGATAGTGTAAACTTTCATAGTTATGTGCCTAGGTACAGATTTTATTTGAAATTTAAAAATAATCAGAACTTGGTTGACTCTTTGAGTCAAAGTCTTGTGTTCTTCAATTTTAGGGAATGCTCTTTGTTTCTTGGCCTTTTTCTCTTCCCTTTTGAAACTGTGGCTACTGATCCTCCTAGACTGATTTATTTTTATTTTCTTTTTTCCCCCTTATTCTTGAGTGTTCTTTTCCCCTCCCCCAATACTACTTTTACAGCTTTATTGAGGAATGATTGACATAAAATAAACTGCGCATATTTAAAATGTACAGTTTAATACAGTGTACACAACCATCACCGCAGCTACAACAGTGAACATCACCTCCACCTCTAAAACATTCCTTCTGTCCCTTTATAATTTCTCTACCATCCCTACCTGCCACCCATCTTTTGCAAACCACTTATTTGCTTTCTAACCCTATAGATACATTTTAATTTTTTACAGTTTTATATACATGAAATTATGTAATACATACTCATTTTTTTACCTGGCTCAGTTACTTTCATTCACTGTAATTATTTTGAAATTCATCCAGGTTATTACATGTATCAGTAGTTCATTTCTTTTTATTTTTGGATAGTATTCTGTGTTGTGGATATACTACATTTTGTTTATTCATTCACTTAATTGATGAACATTTGGATTGTTTCCAGTTTTTTGGCAGTTACAGAAAACCACCTATGAACATCTGTGAACAAGTCTTTGTGTAGACATACGCTTTCATTTCTTTAGGGAAAAAGACCTAGGAAATGGTTAAGTTGTATGGTAGGTGTGTGATTATTTAAAAACAAAAACTTACCAGACTGTTTTCCAAATCAGTTAGACTATTTTACATTGGTACCAGCAGTGTATAAGAGTTACAGTTCTACTTCCTCACCAACATATTGTATGATTTAGTCTTTTATATTTTAGATATTCAAATGTAGTGTTACCTTATTGTGGTTTTAACTTGTGCGCTTTATGACAAATGATGTTGAGTGACTTTTCAGGTTCTTGTTTGCTATCTGCATATATCATCTTGGGTGAGGTTTCTTTTTAGCTCTTTTGCCCATTTTTACTTTGGGTTGTTTGTCTAATTAAAATGTAGAGTTTAGTACATATTCTAGATAGAAGTCCTAGTTTGATATATCTTTTGCAAATATTTTCTTTTAATCTGTGGCTTGCCTTTTTACTTCTTAACGGTGTCTTGAAGAGCAAACATTTTGAATTTTTAGTGAACTCTGATTTATTGATTTTTTTCTTTTACATTTCTGCGTTTTGTGTTGTATTTAAGAAATCTTTGCCAAAGCCAAGCTCACTAAGCTCTTCTGTTTTTTCTTAGAGAAGTTTTATAGTTTTAGTTCATCTTATGGTTTCTGTTTTTTGTCTTTTAATATAGTAAATTATATTGGTTTTTAAATGCTAAACCCACCTACATTTCTTGGATAAACTCCACATGGTCATGTTGTATTATTTTTATGTACTGTTGAATTCAGTTTGCTAAAGTTTTCTTGAGGATTTTTACATCTGTGTTCATGGAAGGTATTTGTAGCATCCTTGTAATGTCTTGGTCTAGTTTGGATGTTAGAATAGTGTTGGCCTCAGATTGAGTTGCATACTGTCTTTAATTTTCTGGAAGAGTTTGTGTAGGATTGTTATTGTTTCTATTTTAAATATTCAGTAGAATATTACCAATGAAGCCATCTGGACCTGGAGTTTTGTGGGGAAGATTTTAAGCTATAAATTCAATTTCTTTAGTAGATACGGAACTACTTAGGTACTACTTCTCTTCTCCTCCCCCTTTCCTTTCCCCTCCCCCCTTCCTTTTCCCCTTCCCCCCTCCTCTCCTTCTCTTCCTTTTTCTCTCTTACCCAGGCTGAAGTGCAGTGGCTTCACAGCTCCCTGCAACCTCAGACTCCTGGGCTCAAGCAGTCTCTGTGCCTCAGCCTCTCAAGTAGCTGGGACTACAGGTGTGTACTGCCGTGCCCAGCTAATTTCTATTTTTCGTAGAGATGGGATCTCACTCTTGCTCAGGCTGGTTTGAACTCCTAGCCTCAACGGATCCTTCTACCTTTGCCTCCCAAAGTGCTGGGGTTACAGGCGTGAGCCACTGTGCCTGGCTCCCTGTTTCTTTTTGGATGAGCTTTTGTAGTTTTATCTTTCACAGATTTTGTCCATTTCATCTAAGTCAAATTTGTTGACATAAAGTTGTTCATAATATTTTCTTATTAACTCTTGAATATTGTTAGAATCTGTAGTGATATCACCTCTGTCATTCCTGATGCTTGTAATTTTGTCTTCTCTCTTTTGTTCCATTATCAGTCTGGCTAGACTGTTCTCAGATAACTGGCTTTTTGTTTCATAAATTTTCTCTGTTTTCCTGTTTTCTATTTCTTTGATTTCTTCTCTTATTTTTATCATTTCTTTGTTATGCTCACTTTGAACTTAGCTTGCTTTTCTTTGCCTTGTTTGTTAAGGTACAAGCTAAGGTCATTGATTTGAAACATTTCTTCTCTGATATAGGTGTTGAGTGCTGTAAATTGCCTTCTAGATATTATTTAAGCAACATGCCACAAATACTGACATGTTGTCTTTTCTTTTCATTCAGTTAAAAATATATTCTGAATTGGTTATTTAGAAGAGTGTTACTTAATTTTCAAATATTTGGAGGATTGTCCAGGTATTTTTTCTGTTACTGATTTCCTTTTTTTTTTCTGAGACAGAGTCTTGCTGTGTTGCCCGGGCTAGAGCGAGTGCCATGGTGTCAGCCTAGCTGACAGCAATCTCAGACTCCTGGGCTCAAGCAATCCTTCTGCCTCAGCTTCCCGAGTAGCTGGGACTATAGGCGCGTGCCACCATGCCCAGCTAATTTTTTCTATATATTTTTAGTTGGCCAATTAATTTCCTTCTATTTTTAGTAGAGATGGGGTCTCGCTCTTGCTCAGGCTGGTTTCGAACTTCTGACCTTGAGCGATCCTCCTGCCTCAGCCTCCCAGAGTGCTAGGATTACAGGTGTGAGCCGCTGCGCCCGGCTCTGAAGAGACCTTCTTTATCCCTGGTAATAAATATTCTTTGCTCTGAAAATCTGCTCTATTTAATATTAAGATAGCCAGTTCTTTTGGCTCATGTTAGTATGGTATATCTTTTTACTTTTAATCTATTTGCATCTTTATATTTAAAGTGGATTTTCTGTAGGCAGTTGGTTCTTGCCTTTTTATACAGTTTGCCAATCTCTGCCCCCCTTTTTAATTGGGGTAAAATATGCATAATAATAAGCTTTACCATTTTAACTATTTTTAAGTGTACAATCCAGTGGAACTAAGTACATTCATAATATTGTATAACCATCATCACTATCCATTGCCAGAACTTCTTTATCATCTGAAACAAAAACTCTACCTGTTAAACACTAACTCTCTGTCCACCTTCTGTGTTTATGAATTTGCCTATTCTAGGTACATCATATAAGTGGAATCATTTAATTGTCCTTTTGTGTCTGGCTTATTTTACTTAGCATAATGTTTTTAGATGTTGTTGCATGTGTCAGAATTTCATTCCTTTTTAAGGTTGAATAATATTCCACTGTATTTATATATGTATGTTACATTTTGTTTGGATACTTTTGCCTATTGTGAATAATGCTGCTGGGAACATTGTTGTACAAGTATCTCTTTTAGTCCCTGCTTTCAATTCCTTGGGGTATGTACCTACAAGTGGAATCACTGGATCATGTGGTAATTCTGTGTTTAGCTTTTTGAGGAACCACCAAACTGTTTTCCCAGTCTGCTTTGTAATTGGGCCAGTTAGAACATTTATATTTAAAATGATTATTGATATGGCTAGGTTTAAATCTATCATCTTATTTCTTTTCCGTCTCATCTGTTATTTGTTTCAGTTTCCCACTGCCTTTTGGATTGAGTACTTTTTTATGACTTCATTTTATTTCTTTTGTTGGCTTATTAACTACTCTTTATTGATTCAGCCGTCAACTTCTTCGTGTCCTTTAACTGCTTGGGTTATACAGTCCCTCCATTTATCAGCCTCTGACCTTGGAAAGTGACTTAAATGCCTAAACTCTGGAGAGCTGGAGCTTCTTGCACTTGTTAAAATAAAAGCTCTAGATAAATTAAATTTAACAGAGTTTAATTGAGCAAACAATTCACCCATTGGGCAGTCCCCAGAACTAGAAGAGGTTCAGAGAGCTCTGCTCTACAAAGTGGGCAAGCAGCTTTTGTGGACAGGAAACAGAAGTGAGCTTTAGAAACAACTCAATTGGTTAAGTTTGTGCGTTCACCTTAACATAGCCTGATCAGTTGGCAGGCAGCCTGTGATTAGCTGGCTGCTGTGACTGGCTGAGACTTGGCTATTTGTTATAAAAGTATACTCCTCTTAGTTAGGCTTTCTGTTAGTTTATGTATTAAATTAGGTTGCGGTTAGTTAAGTAAGGTCTCAGTAGAAGGGGCATCATCAGGCCAAATTCAGTTTAATTTAACATGCCACACTGGGCTTCCCCTGCAGTCCTCACCTGAGGACTGTGTGAGTGCTGAAACTGGAAGGCAGGATTCCCTTGTTTGACCTCAGCTGGGAATGTGTGTGTTGGGCAACACAAATTTTTTGCTGCTCTGCACGTCTGTGAATGACTGTGAAAGTACTGCTAGTATTAATTTGGAGGTTGAAAAGACATTGTGTAATAGTAAGTAGGTGAGTTCACAAATACAGGGTTCATGAATAATGATCAGCTATATGTGTACCTCATAGGGTAGTTCTATGGATTACATGTATTAATGCAACAAATTCCTGGAACAGAAGCACTTGATAAATGGCAACTATTATGAAAATCTGATTTCAGAATTTTACTTGGTAAATTAATTAGTAGTTTATATGTCTGCATAAAAATGGAGATGTTTTTGTGTCTAACTCTTGGTAACACTGCATAGTATAGAGTTGTACTCTTGCTATTTTCATGTAAAGAAATGCAGGTTTCCTACACTGCTTCTTTTCTCATTCTTTTCTATTCTGTTTCATTAAGTACTTCTTTTGTGACAGGCATGGCTCTAAGGGTAGAGAGAATAATATTGAACAAGGGAGACATTGGTCCTTGACCCTACATTCTATTTTCTCCAGTATGATTTTTTCTTTTTTTTGGAACTGGTTACTACATTGTTTAAACAGCTTTACTGAGGTGTGATTTACACAACATACAATTTACCCCTTAGAGCAGCAGTCCCCAGCCTTTTTGGCACTGGGGACTAGTTTCATGGAAGACAGTTTTTCCATGGGTTTTTCAGTGGTTTTTATTACATTCACAGATGTGTGCAACCATCACCACAGTCAAGTTTAGACCATTTTCTTTACCTCAGGAAGAAACCTGTACTCTCTAACTATCATCCCTCTATCTGTTATCCCCTTTTCTCCCAGTGCTGAGCAACCATTAATTTATTTCTGTCTATAGATTTCCTACTTTGGACTTTCCTGTGAGAAGGATCATATTGTGTGTTTCTGGCTGGCTTCTTTCACTTAGTATTGTGCTTTCAAGGTTCATGTTGTAGCATGTATCAGTACTTCATTATTTTTTTTATGACCAAATAGTGTCATTGTGTGGGTATAGCACATTTTGTTTATCCATTTGTCTGTTGGTGAACATTTGAGTTGTTTTTATCTTCTGGCTATTAAGAATAATGCTGTTTTAAAAATTCGTGTACAAGTTTCTGTGTGGACATGTTTTCATTTCTCTTGGGTACATACCTAGGAGTGGTATTGCTGGGTCATATGGTAACGCTGTGTTTAAGCATTTAAGTAACTGCCAGACTCTTTTCCAAAGTGGCTGCACTATTTTATAATACCACCAGCAGTGTATAAGGGTTCCAGTTTTTCCACATTCTTACAGTGAAGCAGGTTTGTTGTGTACTGGTTACCAACTTGTCTGAGTCTGGTAAGACAGAACACCTGCATGTAATAAGTTATATGAAGAGGTTTTATTATTTACAGATAGGCAGTGAGGAACAGCAGAAGCCTAGGATTTACTGCGAGTCAGTTTCCCAAGGCTCAGGAAAGATGCCTGGGGCAGATGGAGTCTCAGTTGTAAGTCCCTCTTGCTTTTGCAGCTGAGGGACCCCAAAGGCAGCCCAGGGTAGGTAGTGTGATTCACTGGGCTAAAGCTTTGGAGCACATGCTGCTTTCAGGGGAGAGAGAAACAAAGCCCAGGCTATTCCAACAAGTTCTTCCCTAACTCCAGATGTTATTGATACATTCCCTGGGAGAGATAAGAACAAGGCTGGGACACTTCCAGGCAGTTCTTTTCTATTTCAGGATATTGAATTCCATCACGTTCTACAGTTATTCTTGAGAACTATAAGAAAGGGTGGAGAACTGAGTTCTAAGGCTACCCAGAGAACTGTCCTGCACTTGCTCACACTTACTTCTGCCTTTTTGGCTTTAGCCATCCTGGTGGGTGTGTGAAGTGGTATCTTACGTGGTTTTGATTTGCATTTTCCTGATAACTACCTCTTTTCATGTGCTTATTGGCCACTTGTGTAACTTTTTTAGAGAAATGTCTATTTAGATTTTTTACTTTTTAAATTAGGTTGTCTTTATTATTGAATTATAAGAGTTTTTAATATTCTGAATATAAAACCCTTATTAAATATAGATTTGCATATATTTTCTCTCATTCTGTGAGTTATCTTTCCGCTTTCTTAATGTTGTCTTTTAATGAATAAAAGTTTTAAATTTTATTTTAGAGACAGGGTCTCGCTCTGTCACCCAGGCTGGAG